>JAVTVY010027651.1:0-111782 GCA_036873755.1 Hanleya hanleyi
GAGACATCTAGTGTTTGTGCTGTCTGTCTGTCTGTCTCTCCTTTTCTTGTCTGCAAGATATCTCGAGAACTACTGGATGGAATTTCACCAAACTTGGATAGAAGCTTCATTGGGATGCCCCCCTCATTTGATTAGGTTTTGGTGTGTGTGCGTGTGTTCATCCGTGTCCGGTGCCCGTTTGTCTGTCCGTCCGTCCGTCCCTTTTCTCGTCTGCAAGATATCTCGAGAACTACAGGACGATATTTCATCAAACTTGGATGGAAGCTTCATTGAGATGGCCCCCTCATTTGATAGGTTTTGGTGTGTGTGCATGCGTTCATCCCTGTCCGGTGTCCGTTTGTCTGTCTGTCCGTCCGTCCGTCCCCTTTTCTTGTCTGCAAGATATCTCGAGAACTACTGGACGGAATTTCACCAACTTGGATGAAAGCTTCATTGGGGTTTGGTGTATGTGCGTGCATTCATCCATGTCCTGTGTCCATTTGTCTGTCCCTTTTCTTGTCTGCAAGATATCTCCAGAACTACTGGACGGAATTTCACCAAGCTTGGATGGAAGCTTCATTGGGATGGCCCCCTCATTTGATTAGGTTTTGGTGTGTGTGTGTGTGTGTGTGTGCATGCGTTCATCCGGTGTCCGTTTGTCTGTCCGTCCCCTTTTCTTGTCTGTAAGATATCTCGAGAACTACTGGGCGGAATTTCACTAAACTTGGAAGGAAACTTCAATGGGATGGCCCCATCATTTGATTAGGTTTTGGTGTGCGTGCGTGCGTTCATCCGGTGTCCGTCTGTCCGTCCATCTACTTGTACATTTATTTACAGGCCTTGTCTGCAAGATTAGTTTCGAAATAATTGATGCTTCACAATTACATGTATTTCACATTGGTTGGACGCTGTAAGTATCAGCAAGTCACTAATCGCTATATAAATCCCGACTCACTGGGCTACTGCAACAATGAAAATCGTCCTCTTTGCAATTAATATATTTAGATGTGCAGCTTTGTTTAGGACACTTATTGCTACATTCATTTTATAGCAGTTTCCCTTAAATAATGTGCCCAGTCAAGGCAAGGTGGGAGGTTGGGGGGAGACTTTTGCTTAAATAAAAACAACCAGCATAGGCTTCATGCCAGAGCGGCAACCCAAGGGTCAAAGCGGAACCTCTAGTTGCAAGAGCAATCTGGGGTTCACACTGGGACTTCGAAGGTAGCTATCTCAAAAGGGCAAGAAATGTTTTGAAGAGGAAGAACTGCGAAAATTGTCTATGTTCAACTGAGGCAGTTCTCTTCTTATAATGTTAAGGTTCTTGTTCATTTGCTATCATAGCTTATGACTTATGTAAACCCTTTATACATCTGGTGAACTTCAGTAATTCGATTTACATTTTTTTCACTTTCCAAGGTTTGTATGGCCGAGGTGGCAAACACAGTGGCATTGTGGGATACATTTGAGCAGGCCTGTGAGTTGCCCATCCCTGATATACCCATTGATCAATGGAGGATGTATTTCAAAGAGTGGTCTCGGAAACTCGCTCATGCTCGATTGGCCGAGTTCATTTTAGGCCAGACTCAAATGCTGGCTGTAAAAGAAGGAAAGAGAACAAAAGGTGGTCAAACTCTCCGGGACAAACTGTTTGCCCTAACTGCCAAGCAGAGAGGAAGGAAAGGTAAGGCAGCCGACAGGCAGCGAGCAGTGAAACGAGTATCAGAGGACAGGGTGGAAGCAAAGTCTAACAAGGGAAAAGAGCCGTTACATGTTAGGAAGACTGGAAAAGACTATCAGGTGCGAAGAACTTGTCACCCCAAGAATAGAGAGAAGGTGGAGAGGAAGGAAGTAAAAGTAAAGAAGCTACATGTAGCAGAGTCCAACAGCAGTGTGGCAGATGGTGTACTCCAAGCAACAGGCCAACTAAGATCAAAACGAAAGAGAGTAAGAAGTAGACTCTTACAGGACTTTGTGGAATGAGTAGTCTTCTCCAAGTGGCTGACCGTCATCATTCCAATACATGTATGGCATGATGACTCTTTGTTAACAAGATTGACAGTTGATGGGATAACAATCTGTGTTTTTACATAACGTTTCCACCTCACTACTGTTATTGGATTACAGTTGTTGGTATGCCTTAAGACGGTGATTATTTCAAGTAGTGGTACTTTTAATGATTTCCTGATTTTGGGGTCACAGTGACCTTGACCTTTGACCAACATTTTGGTATGTAACACATGTCCCTGTAATGTATAGATCTGGCAGAAAAGTTATTATGACGAGAGATCC
This sequence comes from Hanleya hanleyi, assembly GCA_036873755.1. Lineage (NCBI taxonomy): Eukaryota > Metazoa > Mollusca > Polyplacophora > Lepidopleurida > Hanleyidae > Hanleya > Hanleya hanleyi. The sequence continues at coordinate 2,269 of JAVTVY010027651.1, forward strand.
TGAAGGATCTTGGCGCCCACCATTGTCCGATAATTGTAAGCTAATGACTAGAGGATCTTTTTGTCTATTGTTACTAAGAAAAAACGATTGATTTGTAATTTTGTTTACAGAATTTCGAATCTGAGCGAAAATGATCGAAAAGGGCCACTGAAAAACACCAAGATATAATCTAAGTTTCAGGAGTTTCAAGATTTCTAGAAACTGTACTTATGTCGGTTGTTATAATACAAGAGAAATAAGCAAAGTTAGTCTGAAAGTGAATGTACATGTATGGAGGATCCTTCGCCTTTGTTTTGTAGTATTTTTTTTATTTATTTTTTTGCACGTGTCATCATCGGGTACTGGAAGCGAAGACCAATCTCTTTGACACTTTGGCATGAGCTTTGAAACATACTTAAGATTTTATAATCAGGAACGAATGCTAATTCTGTTCTGTTTATTGGGCTATTTTGAGATATCTCTTTTAAGATACCATGCTCGAAAATAGTAAGATGGTACAATACTTAATACTGAAGGGATCCGGTCTGCGCAGTAATGTTGAAACTTCGAAAGTGTCTGAATCCTGATTATCTCCCTTGGATCGACACATGCAGTAGTCTACGGTTGTCGAGTTGTGACGTTGAGTCACAAGAGTGACGTCCCTTCATGTAGCCGACCCGCCGGCAGACGAAAGGGTGGAGCAGTTCATTTGCTACTGCATGGACCAAAGAAAGCTGATTTAAAATTTGAAGAAATACATTTTAATTCCGAATAATATGAACTCCTTGATATGGAAGGTGAAGGTATGGATATTCTCTATAGCCAATATATAGAATATGCCCCACCGTTTGATCCGCCGACTCTTGTGATGCAACGTCTCAACTCGAGAATACCGAATTAATTTGAAGCGTAACTTGGATTTTCGAATCGGACCAAAAAAGGTATCTTGCACTACTAGGCCCCATGTGGGACCTGTGTACCAAATTTCAGAAAGATCCATGAAATATTTCCTGAAAATTCACGGTAGCAATGTTTCAAGGGGAAATTCAAGATGGCCGCCTTGTGGCCATATTAGATTTTCGATTCGGACCGAAAAAAGTATCTTGCACAACTAGACCATAAGGGGAACCAAGGGGAGACCACCTGTGTACCAAATTTGAGAAAGATCCATGCAGTACTTCCTGAGAAATCGCGATAACAAGAATTGTTTACGGACGGACTGACTGACGACGGACAACGGACAAAGTGATTTGAACAGTCCTATATTAGATGTCAGCACCCTCCCCCCCAAAAGATTTTTTGATTCTGGAGTCAGTGACCTTGACCTTAATGTTCAACAATTTCACCATTTTGGGGAGTGACCTTGATCTTCGACCTTGACCTACATTTTGGTATGTGACACATCATTTCCCCCCTATTGAATCGCAATTTTTTTTTAATGATTTCCTGATTTTCAGGTTACACGGACCTTTGACCTTGATTCTGGGGTCACAGTGACCTCCACTATTGACCTGGATCTAAATGTTGGTACAGGACGAAACGGCTCCCCATAATTTCTCAATGGACTCAAACATTCTTGATTGTTAACAATTTCACAATTTTGGGGTCACAGTGACCTTGACAGTTGACCTTGATCTACATTTGGTCCCCATATTCTACGGACACAATTTTTTTTTTAATAATTCCCTGATTTTGGGGTCAGTGACCTTTGACCTTGACCTATTTTTTGATATGCGACACTTCATTCCCCCTATTGAATCCACTCACAAAAAAATGAGAAATTTTAAATGATTTCCTGATTTTTCAGTCACACTGACCTTTGACCTCGACCTACATCAACATATCATTCGCCCTAGAGCATCCACTCACCGAAAATTAGAACTAGATAAAAAACTGTCAATGATTTCCTGATTTAGGGAACGGTGACCTCTGACCTCAATTTTTGGTACGCGACACATCGTCTCCACCTGGCGTATCCACGGACTCACAAAAAATTACAACTGTGGATAGAAAACGTTCACAGATATAGACCGGACACGAACACTTCAGTGATTTCCTGTTTTTTAGGCCAGTGACCTTTCACCTCGACCTTCACTTTTGTACGCGACACATCGTCTCCCCGTAGGGTATCCACTCACCAAAAATTGGAGCTGTAGATAGGAAACTGTCCCAGATATGGACCAGACAGACGGACGGAAACCGCCATCACATAATACGTCCGCCATCACATAATACGTCCGCCTTTTGGCGGCAAATCCGTCTTGTAAGACACATACAATAGGTAACTACATGTGGGGAACCATTCAACCAAGGAGTGAAAAGGGCCAAGTATATTGTACGCAAAGTGTTGCCGATTGAAGTTGTCTTACATGATGGGTCTGCCCGTTTTGCGGGCGTATAAAAACTGCTGAGACATAGTTAGTTTTGCTATGGCATTGGCTTCAGCATTACAGGAATCTATCACTTGAGCCCAGATCTACATAGCGGCAGGGCAAGATGGGGAGAAATTTTGTAGATCTGGTTTTAATCAGATTGGCAGGATAGTCTCTTAGGTTTTCGTTCAACTTTGCCCATTTGTTCATTTGCCTGGCATATCTGTCCGCCTATACGCTCACGCTATGAACTTCCCTTGCTTTAGCAGCCCACTATTGTTCATGGTCATGCCAGTTTCATAGCAGACAGTCACTGTGACGAAGAGAAAAGGGTAGCTCGTTTTGGTATTGATTCATTCAAAATGGCAACTACATGTAACCTCAAGCAAGTTTAGAAAAAGATATGATTAAACAGAGGCGCTGATATTGTTATATTATCATCGAATGTTCATGTTTGTTCTCGGTTTCAATCGCCCTATTTCCCAACAATTCAGTAAGCTGGTGATGTACATGTATAAATAGCAGTTAAGCCATTGTCACTTGATTGGTTGTTTAGCATGACCTTGATTTTTTAAATACACATGCTAGATGCTATAATTATTGATTATTAATTATTAAATTGCAAACCAATTGTATATGAATATAAAGAAAATGAGCAATTTTTACTCATAAAAATGTAAATCCGGTATTTTGAGGTCAAATAATTAAAATAGAGGAGGGATTCCCTCATCTATTTTAATTATTTGCCCTCAGAAATGTAGAGGAGGGCTGGTCATGCTAAACAACTAATCAAGTGACAATGGCCTTAATACTAGCCCCATTGATTTTGAAGACATTGGCGGGTTGCTATAGCAATGAAACTTCAGAGCACGACAGCCGAGACTGCCGAAATTGACTCGGTGCATGAAGATGGCTTGATGTTTGGTGAACCATTGAGAATTTCTCTGACTGATATACTTGCTCTTACTGGTTTTGACACCTTTGTTGGTGAATAAAAATACTGAGGGGCCTTAGCACGCTCCAATGCTGAAAGAATGTTGGAGACTTATGCCAATTTTGAGGCCAATTTCATCTCAAAATGTTCTACCAAGTGCAGGGCCATATCCAGAGTTTATTTGGGGGACACCCTTTCTTGCTTATTTTTGGGCGCATTTGTATGTAAAAAGCATTAAAATTGGCTGTAAAGTTTGGGCGCCCATACCCCTTAACAGGTATCAAAATGGCTCTGGATATGGCCCTGAAGTGGTAACAAATACTGGTGTTCAATTGTTGTGAGAGGTGACTTGTATAGCATTTAAGCACTATCAAATGTAGGAAATATCAGCCAGAGTACAACAATTTCATGCCCTTTGAAAATGACAGGATGTGGTCATTTGAGATGCGACGTCACAGCTAGATAACGATTCTGATGAACTGCCTGAAATCAGCACCGGGACGTCCAGCTATAATTCCAGACAGCTGAATAAATCATTTTTGGAAAAGACAGTATCTTTTCAAGTTTGTTGGATCTCGTATTATGCAAAGTACATGTAGTACGGATGGGGCATAGCCACGTTTGCTATAACCTTTAACAGGAATGGGACTCGCTTTTGAATCCATCTTGTAATACATATTTCAGAAAAATAAACAGAAAACAATTACCAATGTAATAAACACAAATTTGTCTTTTTATTCCTTTTCCGACTCAAAAATTGGCAATGTAACGAAACCCCATATGATATCTCAGATGTACTTTTCAGATTCCGACTTGATGTTTGAACAACAAAATCTGATGGAGTCCAACACATGTTAGATTTTTTCGTGAATCACCACCAGGCTTGCTATGGGATTTGATGTGCTCAGGTGTTCATTATCACATCAACCCCTGAACGTGGTCTAATAGGGTGATATATGCATGAACATCCCACCTAGTTCTTCAGGCATTGTCATGCAAATTACCAACTAGCCGACATATACATGTATATTGATATAGATCAGTTGCATATAAGATAGTAAAGCTACAAATTGTGTGATTCGCACATCTCTATGGTACTGTAAGACTAGCCATGCTTATATACCCAACACCTACTCCAGACACCTTACCAGTGGTGATGACTAATTTGAATATTACCAGACTGTTAATATGCACTCGTTGACGTGAAAAGGGAGAGAACTCAAACAACCGAACTATGTATTTTGATATAGTTTTCAGAACTTTTCGAGAGACACTAGCTCTCGATGCAAATATATATGTATCTCCACTGAACCACGGGTCCGGTTGGATGAATGCTGGTCAAACAAATGGAGAATATTAGAATTACTTTGAATTGATGAAGTTATAGTGACAAGGAATCGTTCTAGAATTCGGGCGATAACTTTTACCTATGCTACATGCTTTCAGTAAATGCAGTCCAATTAATCATGAATCGGGGGTGCTGACATCTAATATAGGACAAGGGAAGACACTCCGCTGTCTGCTGCATACAAATGGAGAAGAAAACTGATATTCACGCTCATAAGTTCTGCCTAAATCTACCATGGACGCGATGTGCTGAACCATTTTCATCATGCCTCATCCTTCATCTGCTGTGGCATTCTCGCATATGTGGGTGTTGTAACAGTCACAAGGAATATTTCAAATATGGTCAGCCAGTCGGCGAGTCGTGTACAGGGTAGGCGGAGCATAGGTGCGTGAATAAAGGAACTTTCTTCTCCATGTTTGTATGCAGCAGCCAGGGAAGTTTATTCCCTTGACCTACATTAGACTTCAGACCCCCACCCTGTCCCCCCAACATTCATCGACTAAGTGCGTATACCCCCTCCCTCATCTAGTAACCGCATTTACTGATATAAGTCTTTGAGGATTGACTCACATCACAATGGAATAAATTTAATTGATTACACACATGCACACATTTGTTATATGTTAGAATGCTACAGTCTGCATCTGCCATCAAGGATAAGCCATCTTTAGCTAGAGAAGGGTTTTGCATACTTCAACAATCGGACTGAAGTTAGACCTCGCATTTACTGTGGAGCAGATTATTTCCAAGCATCAGCAACAGATGATATAAGCAAGCTATCCTACAGACATAACACATTCAGCTCATCTAACATACTTACCTCCCTTGCTCAGGGCAAATACTTTCCCAGCAGAACTACTTTAATTCAGTTATGAACTTATACAAACTCACACAAATTCAAACTACTACAATGGTAGTGAATTATACTCTGCCTCCCTCCCTCTCCCTCCCCCCCCCCAACATCATAAGTCTAAATTTGTTCTCATCATTGTAGTAAATTTCTGACATACATGTAACTTCTGGTTACAACTTCTGTTCTCGGATATACAGGGGCACATTCCTGTAGTCTTTATTTGAAGCATGTGATCCTTGAACGTTGGATTTCATAATAACACACTTCCTGGCTTGAGCATAGTTTACCGATGATAATTTGCTCCCAGTAGCATATTTGAACTGTGAAAACAAACTTTCCACCACACTCTCATTGATACGTGATAGAACCAGAAAATAATCCTCATGATTTTGCAAGTAGTCCTCAACCAAGCCTTGTATCCCAAAGACACAAATCCTTAGCAGGTCCCACGTTTGCCATGCCAAAAATTTGGTTTGTTTTTGGTGCATTCGGGTTATACTGAGGGTCTACGGTCAAAATGTCCCTGATCCAGTCTTCAAAGTATTTATAACCCTGTAAAATCGACCGTAGTGGTGCACTCTGTAAATCGTCAACTCTCTGTTTACTCAAAAAACCATTTTCGAACAGTTGATTACATGCTCTAAGAAAATTATATGTTTCCAGAGCTGAACCTGAATCTGGTGAGCCACTCTGACTGTGGGTATACAGCTCCGAGAGGACAGCCTCCTGTTGCATAATCTTAGAGGGTCTCACATTCAGTCTGGTCCAGGAGTCCCGGATAATGTATGACTCTAAAAGACCAGGCACAAATCGGACCTGTCCATTCTTGAAGCGAGCATCCTCACGGGCTTTCAGTTTTCGTATTTGCTGCCATCCTACATTGTGGTCATTTTTGAGAAATCCCTTGGAACCGCGATCACGTGATGAATGAAGTGCACTGATCATGTTCTTCAGTTGATGAGAGGGACAGATTAACCAGTAGCACTGGTAATCCGGCAAGAATGGACTCTGAAAGTATGGTTTCAAACTAAAGTCTAAAGTTCCATCTTCAAGTTTCTTATACCCAAACACACCTTTATGATGCATGGTACATTTCATTAAAGCCAGATTTTCGCTCGCTCCATCACACACCAGACACTTAACTTTGAAACCGTAAGCATGAAACACCCGCATTGTTTCAAAAACACAGCCAATAATGAACTTGTGTTCCAATGAATCCAAGCATGAAAAGTATGGGCCGATAACATCAAAGTTTGATGCCAGATCTCTCCAAACAAACTGCAGTATATACTTAGCCGCTTTTGGCACTTTTTGATCTGCTTTTTCAGTACTGGTACTATGAGAAATGTCAGAAAGGAAGATATCGTTGAGATATGGAAAGTCCTCCGGTGTCATAGCAGGGCCAATAAATTCATGGCTTTTAGAGTTCCACATAACCTTGTCAATGACTTTCACTTCATCAAAAATAAGTACACCCTCACCAAAGGGTATCTTTTCTCCTTTGAATCTCTTCTCCTCTTTGAACTTTTCATAATGTTCAGACTGCTCTTTCATATATTGGTGATTGATGCCAGGACTGTCCAGAAATTTTGAAGTTTTGCTCTGCAGAGACCTGACAGATGGAAGTTTTAGAATTTCAAAACTTTTCAAGGCACTGTAGGCAGCTGCACTTCTGCAGTATACTGCTAGAGCAATCCTGTATGTGATGGAACTCCATCTATTTGCACGGTATCTGGGTTTGTTAACCAGTTGATCCTTGTAAAAGGCAGTGTTGTCTTTTTTCTGCCGAGCTTCAGCATCTCTTTCCCATATATCCTTGAGGAGTTGTTTTCTCTCCTCATCAACTGCTGCAGAGTCAATTGCCTCATTTAAATTACTTTGGTGATTACTGTTGATGGCTGCAACAATGTTGGTCATCTCTAGTGACTGTTCAGAATTCAGGGTCATTTCTTTTGCCTTGATAAGAGATTCTAATTTTGCCAATTTTGTTTTTGCATAATAACGTGCAGTTACAAGTCTTTGCAGTCTAATTTTTTTGCTGAGAGGAGTCAGCTTTTTGAAACTGTAGTTGCTGGATATGTGTCTCCTTTGATATTTGCGCGTTGGTGTTTCCATGGATTTTCGCTTCCTTGCCCTGCATATTGACTTTGTCAGGTATTTGCAATTCAGGCACATTGGGGTTTTGCATTTCCTTGTGTCTTTGACCTCTTGCCACACTGCACACTTCTTCGATTGGTGTCTCGAGAATGGCGATGTTCTTGTGACCACCTTTGTGGACGATGCCACATCAACAAACTGTTCATTTATCCCAGGACACAGTCTCAAAGTTGTTGAACAAATAGGTCTCAGAAGGTTAATAAAATCACTTATTTCAAGGCTGTTATCACTCTTGCCAATGTTGTGAACTTCAGCTGGGAGGAACAACTTGTTTATGGTACACACACCACTCCGATCAAGGGTGATGCGAATGGGGTCCAGTCCATAACCGCATGTGCCCAGCAAATCGGGTCGGGACACAACCAACAATTCATTCCCGAGAGAGTCTCTCTTGACCTGTGATAACAAATAATAACATTAAATATAAATCTGACAATTTTGCCGATGCTGAATAATCATGATTATAAGCACACTTCAAACAGACAAATGATATTTCTGGATAGCACCACTAGAACTTGAGAGCACATGTATGTAAAGTAACGCTTAGCTCCCAATGAATTATGAAGAGGATGGGTATCCATTTCAAAACTTGGATGAGCTGGTTAGAAACAAAAGTCAGCCATTGAGGTCCACATCCTCCTCCTCAGCAGCACAATATCATTAAATTGGAGATCTCTCTGATGGGCCGCGCATCTGACAGTGACATCGTTGCTTTTTATGTGAAATTCAAACAGTCCTTTCATCAATGTCAGGCCACTCTCGAATTGCTTCAGTTGTTCTACAGTTATTGGTCGGAAAAGATCCAACTGCTGAAAAGCCAAGATGACTGATTGCGGCCATCTTGGATTACACAATTGACTGAAAAGCAATCTTAACCGTCCTCTCACTGATGTCAAGTCACTCTCCAAGTTTGAAGTTGAGTTCAATTGTTCTACAGTTATTGGATGGAAAAGATCCAACTGCTGAAAATCCAAGATGACTGATGGTGGCCATCTTGGATTACATGTACATAAGTAGCTGAAAAGCAATCCCAACCATCCTCTCAATGATGTCAAGGCACTCTCCAGCTGCTTGAAATTCAAGAAGACTGATGGTGGTCATCTTGGATTACACAGGTAACTAAAATAAGCAATCCCATTGAACCGTCCTCTCAATGTCGAGTCACTTTCTAACACGTCTAAGTGTGAAGGCGATCGGTTCAATACATGTACTTTGAGTTATTGGTCGGACTAGAAATGTGTAACGGAATAACAGACGACTAGTTTTTCTAAGTGCCGCCGCCACATGAGTGGAAGGGGGAAAAACGTGTAATTTGGGCATCTCTAATGTTCAATTATTTCAAAGACATTTATCCTAATTCAGATTATAGCTCTATAAGGTGTATATCCAAAACTAAGTTTCCCTTAACTGGTTATCATAATGAGAGGATATACAACTCACCTCATGGCACAGGATCCAGAACTCCGGTTTTGATTTCAGTACATAAATGGCTTTCTCTATGCATGTTCCCTCAACAATGGCCAGATCATCGCCACACTGGATTCCCCTGGATTCCAAAGGTACCTTGCCAGTCTGAGTGGCCTTCGCCAGTTGCTCTCTGACGTCCAAGCAGCATTGGATTCGGACACTTTTTTGTTTACCAGCCCCACCAGTTTCAGCACTTTGACTTGAACCTACATGTACAAAGTTTGACGTTCACTAACATTATCAGCATCAACATCTGCTTACAAAGAAGACAACTTAAACTTTAACAGTACAACTGACTTGAATACATAGCAACAAAAGTTTAACCCCGACTACATAATATTTATTATTATCCCTCAACCTAAATCGTAGCATTTCCATTGGTCAATTTACTGAGGTGTAAAAATCGGTACACCCTGATCTTTCCATGTCAGTGTCTGATCGATCCGACCGATCACGTGACAAATCACCCAACTCTGTTATGTACGGATCCATGTAGGACGGCGGGACCGGTCGGAACCTTGAAACGAAGGGCTCCCAAGGGGTAAAAATAAACGACCCACGTGCAAAAACAGACATGGCGGATCGCCGCTTCAGATCAAAATGAAATATTTCACCACTCAAAGAATAGAAAAGCAACATTTTGATGGAATTGCTGAGATTGCCTAAAACATATGAGCACATACACTCCGAGACACGAGCGATTCAGGACGACGTGCGACCTCAGAAACGACTAGTCCAATAGGATGGGTGACTGCCATCTTTTCTTTTATCATGCGGATGTTCTACTGACATGACTGAGATGTGTATATATCCATATTAGCAAGTAAACATCACAATATTAAAAGAGGGCATATTCCCAGCCCTCTCATACAGGTTTAAGGAACGACGGTCTCACCTCGGAACTTCAGCGAACCAAATACCAAAATGATCCATGGAATAACTTTCGCACACTCGTAAAATTTTAATGGAACAAAGTAATACCACATCATTGTCACTGGAATTTTCAGACATAACTCACCAAAAGTGATATTTGTTCCGAAAATCTACCTCGGATCCAAACGTGTTCGATATCAGCGCGAAACTACTGGGATACTCTCTTCGACAGAACGATGGCTTGAAAATGCGGATCAGTTCGGAAACGAGAGGCTTGGGGGATAATAAATTCGTTATTCAGGTTTTCCCCAGCGTGTATGAAAAGTTATGACCCTCCCTGAAACTCATACACCCTTCGGCTGACGCCTCAGGGTGTAGGAGTTTCAGGGAGGGTCATAACTTTGCATACACCCTAGGAAAAATCTGAATAACTAATATAATCCCACTCATACCTATAACTCGCCACAATAGATTATGAATTATCATGGGGCATCAACTGTCCTGGCCCAAGGGGTCAAACAGCATGCACTGTACCTGTACTTATTCATTCAACATGGGGTGAAAGTTTGGAATCATTTTGCTGATACTGTTAAAGCACTCAAATGTGATGAAGTATACCAGGATTACTGTGTGTTCCAGAATAGGAAATCTATTTCTACTGTGAACAAGCTGAGTAGCTAGCAGGTCCTCCGCCAAGTACCCTGTTTGAGAGCATACAGCATATACGCTTCCAATATCTCCTTAAATATAACTTGGAAAGTGGATATGTGTATGTGGAAAGAGACGTTTATCTGGAATTGTTGAGACAATTTGAGGAGGTTTGGGAATCAGTAATGGGTAAGTGTAACACTGGAATGTAAGTATGTAGTTGTATATGGATTTGTGGATGGTGAGGTTTATAAATTGATGGGCGGAATAGATCAAGATATCGCTTTCACAACACAGATGGGTACAATATGGGTGAGTGAAATCCAAGATGGTCAATAGCAGCCAACTTGGATTACATACTACCTCAATGAAATTCAATACCAATGGCTGTCTAACTGATGTGAAGCACCGTCTCGAGTTTGAAGTCGATTGGTCAAATTGTTCTCGAGATATCACGTTCACAAGATCCGAGACGGATGGAATCCAATATGGTCAATGACAGCCATCTTGGATTACGTACCTCAGTAAAAATCAATACCAATGGCCATCTAATTGATGTGAAGCACATTCTCAAGTTTGAAGTCGATTGGTCGAACTGTTCTCGAGATATAGTGTTCACAAGATGTGGGATGGACAGAATCCAATATGGTCAATGGCAGCCATCTTGGATTATGTACCTCAGTGAAAACCAATACCAATGGCCGTCTAACTGATGTGAAAAATCTTCCCAAGTTTGAAGTCGATTGGTTGATTTGTTCTTGAGATATCGCGTCCACAAGATGTGGAACGGAGTGAATCCAATATGGTCCATGGCAGCCATCTTGGATTACGTACGTCAGTGAAAATCAATATCAATGGCCGTCTAACTGAGGCGAAGCACATTCTCAAGTTTGAAGTTGATTCGCCAAACTGTTCTCGAGGTTCTCGCGTTCACAAGATGCGAGATGGACAGAATCCAATATGGTCGTTGGTGGCCATCTTGGATTACGTACCTCAGTGGAAATCAATACCAATGGCCGTCTGACTGATGTGAAGAACCTTTCCAAGTTTGAAGTCGATTGGTTGAATTGTTCGAGATATCGCGTTCACAATATCTTGGACGGATGGAATCCAATATGGTCAATGGCAGCCATCTTGGATTACGTACCTCAGTGAAAATCAATACCAATGGCTGTCTGACTGACGTGAAGAACCTTCCCAAGTTTGAAGTCGATTGGTTGAATTGTTCTCGAGGTTCTCGCGTTCACAAGATGTGGGATGGACAGAATCCAATATGGTCAATGGCAGCCATCTTGGATTATATACCTCAGTGGAAATCAATACCAATGGCCGTCTGACTGATGTGAAGAACCTTCCCAAGCTTGAAGTTAATTGGTTGAATTGTTCGAGATATCGCGTTCACAATATCTGGGACGGATGGAATCCCAATATGGTCAATGGCAGCCATCTTGGATTACGTACCTCAGTGAAAATCAATACCAATGGTCGTCTGACTGATGTGAAGAACCTTCCCAAGCTTGAAGTTAATTGGTGGAATTGTTTTCGAGATATCGCGTTCACAAGATGTGGGACGAACAGAATCCAATATGGTCGATGGTGGCCATCTTGGATTACGTACCTCAGTGAAAATCAATACCAATGGCCGTCTAACTGATGTGAAGCACCTTCTCAAGTTTGAAGTCGATTGGTCAAATTGTTCTTGAGATATCGCGTTCACAAGATGTGGGACGGACAGAATCCAATATGGTCGATGGCGGCCATCTTGGATTACGTCCCTCAGTGAAAATCAATACCAATGGCCGTCTAACTGATGTGAAGCACCTTCTCCAGTTTGAAGTCGATTGGTGGAATTGTTCTCAAGATATCGGGTTCGCAAGATGTGGGACATACGGAAGGACGGACGGCTAGCATCTCCAAGTCCTCCCACCATTTCGTGGTGGAGAACAAAAATACTAGCTGACTAGCTTCATAGAGTATAGAAACAGCTGGTTTCAGCCCTTGAGCCCAACCACAACATCTGTGATAATCTAGTGACAGCATGGTCAGCCTCGCCAGATATGATCCCAGACACAATAACGTTCATTACACAGTAATGCATCTGAGCCAGTCTGTCAATCAATATTTGAACGTAACTCTCGAGCTCCACGCTAATGACAACCAATGGTACGGTTGAAATCATACCGACCAATCATGTGTAAGTTCACTGCGATGTAGATCTGGTATGATTTCAGCGAGGCTCTTTATATGCTGTCGCGGAATTAGACCACCATATAATAGTACCATGCAGCCCCGTGCTCGGATCTATACCAGGCATTTTCTCAAATGAGCTATAATAGGTCAATCGATGTCCAATACATCTGGTAATACATGTAGATCAGTTAGCCGATAGCGCTACATATGACTATCCTTGACTCCAAGAATTGGCCGACCTATTATACATCGATTGCCATATTATACCTCATATGAGCAACTTGCCCTAACCTGTTTGTATCATCGCCTCCCATCTTCTTTATTAGAGGGCACACCCAACAAGATTTCACCACCATATACTTCTAAAATTGATCTACATGTATTAGTTTCTTCTAAGCTTAATCAGTATGGGTATTGCATGTCGTACACTTTTATGATCTACAACCATGACAACTGCACTTTCCATCTTGCATATGAAAATCAATCGAGAAACACGAGCTTTATTATCCTACTGTGAGAAATAGGTAAGGCCCCATAAAAATAATGCCAGGTCAACAAGCATTCGTAGCGCGCCACAACAGTCGCTGGTGTAAACCAAAGTCAGTTCAGCCTCATTTTCACACCAAAAGAAACACCAACAAGGCAGGTGAGAAAAAAATAAATCGGGGTGGGCGGTGATGGGAAACAAGGCATTTTTTTATGGGGCCAACGCTTTTATTATCGGGATATTTTCACACAATTGACAGCTTCTCGAGCCAGTGTTGTGTCGTTTGTCTATAAAGAAGCTGAACCAGAAACCGTTCATGTTGTTGTTACTTGTTGGATGTTAAAAATATCTAACAAATCATAGCAATCTGAAACTTGACACATATAATTCAGGCTATTATAATGCAATAGTATGCAAAACTAATCGATATTTCACAAATATGTTAATACATGTTTGTGAACTTTGCAAATTTTTACTGTACACCAGATTTTTCGACAATGTATTTCCAATAATAGCATTCCACAACTACCAAGCAGTTAGCACGTACCAGTAACCTTGCATTTTGACGGAGCTGATTGTATCCTTCAACCTTAAACAGGTCAGAGCAAGGACTAACTGGGATATATATCCCACTTGGGATATTAAATCCAAGTTTGGATATTGAGATATATCCTAATTGGGATATTTTAACCGATTTTCATACTAAACAGCAATGGCGAATTTCGGCATCTAGAGCACAAAAACAAGATAGAATTTACTTCACAAAACTGCCAATGCGATTGTATAATTTTGCTGACTTTTTCTCGCCGAAGTTATTCTCTCTGATATTGAAATTACGTGCATTATTTTATCGTGTTGTTGCTGCAGTATACTGCCCATAACTCACCACTGTTGTATGTTTTTAAACAAGCAGAATAACTAGGAGAATATGCCAGCTTGAAAATATGGAAGTACAAAAAAAATATCCAAAGTGGGATATTTTATCCTAAGTGGGATATATATCCCAGTTAGCTGGTTAGTCCTTTGCCCTGACCTGTTAAATCAGCCCCATAAATTCAATATCTTCTCGAGTTTGCCCCACTAAATTATATCCCATGGCCATGTCATGAGTAAACTTACCGTTGACTTGTGTAGAAACATTTTTCGACTTGGAAATCAAATTCGCAGTGATTCCCCTCGAAGTGGTCTTTGGCAGGTCCAACAAATACATATTGCATTGCGTGGAAAAATGCTTCCTTTCTCCTGTGCCCGACATCATCCACTTTACCGGCATCATGGCGTGAGCGGTTTCGCGCCAGGCAGGCGGCAACTTGAGTTGTCTTCGGGTCAGCTGTTTCAACAGAATACGGTATCCACTTTTTCGAACAAATAAAACACTCGTCACTCTACTCAATTTATATGCGGTATATTTTCCGATGAATGATACCTCAGATAGGTTTCAGTCAAGCGCCAAACATGCTAATAAACATGATAAAACTGTGGGAAAGTCTTCGGTCCGACAGCAGACAGCATACCGGCGGCTGTATATAAAATAGCAACTTCGGAAATTAGACGGAATTGTGCCAACCATACGTCTTGGTTATTGCCGCTTTTTTTACCGAATAAACAAAGACTCAACGAAAACTTGGTACCACCGTTTCACTTTCCAAAAAAGAAGTCTTTCATAGACAGAAAAAGAAATCATACTTTGCAAAGTTAACGATGGTAAGCAAAAGTCCGTGTCCTCGTCTACTTCATCATAATTTTCGTGATGACCGCTGTGCTTTTCCCATGATTCATCAGTGTAATTCTGAATGGAATCTGCTTGAATTCAAAGACAAAGGGAGACAACCAGTCTACATGCACTATAAGTGGCCTGGTGGTGGCCTTTGCCTCCTGGCTAGTGTAAGTCTGTCTTTCACACTTCGTCTCTCATGAACTTCTGCGCATACTTATAACATAGGAAAACACAACTTGGTTGTGGCCAGCTCCACCCCCTGGGGCCCAGTCCAATATAGTTCTATGTCATGACCCTGAGCCAGACATTTTCAATGAGATATAAATTGGTTCTCTACATCACGCTGTTATCGGCTGTTGGAACAAACATTTTGGACGAGGGCTATCTGCTGAACGTAGGATTTGATGCTTGTAAATGTCGTACTAAATATAACCTCTTATTACATGCATGCCATCAAGTTCAGCACTACCTCCATGTGGATTATCGCGCATGACGATTAGCACATATAACCTGGGACGAGTATTCGTCCCAGATATAACGTAGGAAAATAGAACATGCGCGTGGCCACTCGCCCACCACGGGTACCAGGTCCAAAATAGGTCTATGTCACGCTCTTGATTAATACCGTTCGAACTGTGTATACATTGTATATCTACATCGTCTGGCTATCGAGTTATAAAAACACGGACGGACACACAGAACGCAAGGCTTTAATAGTAAAGTTATGTATCTCTTGATATAAATACTGATAGTGGAGTAAATCAAAACGTTTCTAGATAAAAAAGACACGAACTCAAGGATATAAAATTCGCACCCACAGTTAATAATGACCGATGGAAACTGTCAAGGCCCTCCTTCACCTCGAAACAAACTCCCCCTATGTTTTAAATTGGACATGACGGTCAGATTGTCCCAAACCGTATTTACAGCTAATCTGTCTCCAGTCAGTGGAAAATGAAAAGATACACAAAGGCAGAACTTTTTATAATATCTCCAGAAACATCTTTGATTCATTTAATAACATTTAATTTGCTTGATAATTTTTTTTCAAATGTTAACGTTTCAACGCCTGTGTCTACCATTAAAAAAGTAACGATAAATATAGGAATAATTATCATAATGTTAGAACAGTACAAATGTTGTGAATTATTTTCAATGTCGGCGCAGTGTTTGAATTGCTGTGTGTACGGGTAACAATTTACTGTCAACAAGTAAGGCCGGGCCTATAGCTAATATATCACTCACTCCCATATTCCAATGTCAAAAAGCAGACGCAAATATTGACTTGGACAACTATATTATGTGGCTTGCGATACTCGTATATAGGTCACAGGTATTCAGTGTGTTCAACCAGTAATCCTAATAAAATCATATATCATCTCATATCTATTACTTTAGAAAGGTATTTGTTTGCATAGTTGATCACGAGAGCAATATATCTGGCAGCGCTTCCAGTTGTGTCATACAGAGCACACGTATATTACAATTTATCACATGTCCGTCAGCTAAATAATTTTGTATCCGTGCAACACCAAGCTCAATCCTATGAGCGTTTCAGTTACAAAACATTGCAGAACACACCAGTTTTATCATGCCTACATGGATCAAATTTATTGTAGGGGAGAGACAGCTATAATTGCATTTGCTGTGTCAGTTGGGATTTTAACCACGCCAAGGCGGAGTGACTGACATTCTAACTTTGAACAGGGTTGGGAGAGTGAGTCATATGGACAACTCAGCGCTTTGGTCACTCAATAAGGCAGAAGGGGCTGTATGGATGCTTCATTACTTCCACGGGCCCTCAAAAAAAAGAATTTTGGGAGGGTGCGGGCGGCTATAGGATGAAGTGACGAAATATGGGGTCTCTTTACATAACCCTATGCTTTATAACCGATGTGTTTCTATACAAAGCATGGTACTAGGTATAGAGATCCCATATTTAGACACTTCATCCTAAAACCACTCCCACCCTCTCAAAACTCTTGTTTTGAGAGCCTGCCATTACTTCGAATACAAGCATCTAGTCCATTAATCAATATTCAACCGTCGTCCATTAATGGATTTCCTCCTCTATAATCCAAAGACCTAATTCATAAAATAACATTAGTACCAAAGTCAAAATCTTTAGGATAAATCATAGTATACATAAAACTATGCTAATTTCATGCAAGACAGAGGCGGTCAACAGGTTTCAATGATGCCAGCAACACATAATGATGTTAAAAAAATATAAATCCTTATCGCTTATCAGTATTCTTAATCCATATGATATACGTTGTGAAATCGTTATCTAGAGTATATGAATCTCAGTCACGCTTTGATTGTGCTGGTTCATATGAACACTATGAGGATCTTGAAATACTTGGGATCATACGGCCCCTACCGTTGTAAAGCCGTTATTAAAACACTTGTGAATGTATCTTCTAGTGATAAGTTACAACCCATTAGTTGCAGATAACATTATAATATAAATATTTTTTCTGATTTGCTGGTATTTTATCTATTGCAACCACTCGGCAACCCGTGTTTAGAATAAACAATCGCTGTAAATCCAGGATGTAAATAACATAGCGGGTCGAAAATTAGCTCCGTTGTTAAAACTCGTTGTCACACAGTCAATTTGAAGCTATTCGCATCACTCTGGGCATTTTAGGGCATCATGAATGAATTCAAAATAGCACCTAACATCCTCAGAATTCTGTCTTTGTTGCAATTTTCTTGCCAAAGAGGGCATGGAACTAGAATAGTGCCACTTTCATGTCATTATTATAGCACTGGTGCTATCAAGAAATGTGGAGAAAATAGTATTGTACTAAAAGAAAGGTTTATTTCCAGTAGCGTAAAGAAATGTTAGCCTATCCGATCATACGCTTTTGGACGAATACAAACGACTTTGCCCCAACACATTTGCTGCCTCCTGTAAAAATTTGATGACTGTATCACAATAATTAATGCAGAAGGTTATCAAGTGCCTCGATTCTCAATTTCAATCGCTGTATTCGAGATCACTATGTAGACTGGCCTGATTTATTTTCAAATAAATTGAAGAGCGACAAAGCATTGGTCTAGAGAACAGCATCAACTCTGTCAGTATGGAGTGGATGAGGCTTAGTGGCAGAAACGTCAATCATTCTAGTTCGAGACGTATCATATCTTCTCTGTTATTTTTTCAGTTAAGTTGTTTTACAGGAATCACTTCATTTGAATTCTTATTTCTTTGAAGAAACTAGCTCGTGTTTTTAAATTTGTATTTTATACGTTCATGCACATGGATGTGATTGTCAACACTGTCATGCGAAACAGTTTATTGATTCGCAATTCGTTTACGGACGACGTCGGCTATATATAGAGTGTTTGATCAGATACCCATATATGAACCTAGAACCTTTTATTCAACTTATATTCCGGACGATATGTCCCAACACAGATATTCATTTTACTTTGCCGAAAATGGGGGTACGTATATTTTATTCGCCGTAGCTTTTTTGTTATTGATCTAATCTGCCTAAACAGTAGCATATATCAATCAATAATAGTAGCAGAGTTATATGTTATCAAGATTTGTTCCTGTATCCCGTCTTTGTAACGTCACTTGGGGACCATATCCAAATGTCAATTGAAAAATTACTTCCGTTTAAAAAAAAGGGGGTAGGTGTATTTGTATCGCTATGTCTCCCTTATTATTGAACCAATCTATGTAAACGTAACAAAATAGTGCTCCGTATTACAACGCGAAGTTTTTCAATACCTAAGATCGTGGGTGTATCCCAACCATATGGTGTATTTGGAGGTGGAATTCAAATGAAATTTTATCAGAAAAAGATATTGCCTCTTGAAAAAATGTATGTGTGATTGAACTGGCATATCTTTCTTAATGATGGCTCTATCTTTCTTAAATTCATTATATTTATTCAGCATTTATGCTATTGCCATATACAACCACGGTTCATTTTTATATATCAATCTGGTATGACATACTTGGGGGCCGTATCTAAATGTCTACTTGAGAAGAAATACTCCTTTTCAAAATGGGGGTATGTGTAAGTGTGGTGCTATATCCCTCTTATTACTGATTCAAATATGTCTGAATATCGTAATATAATTCTCAACATTACTTAGCAGTGTTTTTCAGTTGGTACTTTTGTTCTGCCTTCCGACCGTATGTGATTGTGAATTGTCCTCAAATTTCACTTGAGCAAATCTACTTCGTCTTGAAAAGGGGGTTATGTGTAAATGGCCCGCTACATATTTCTTAATAGTTATTTGGGCTGTCTAAACTGCCTCATTTATTATTCAGCGGTTGAAAGCCAAGTTATATATTAGCGAGATAAATGGTCGTTTTTCAACTTTCCTAGTCGAAAACGTACTCGCGTCTGCTAAAGAGGGTATGTTTTATTATATAGCAATATTTTTTCCAATTCTGATCCAATCGGCCTAGACTGTGTCGTGTATTAGTGAACATTGTTATCACATGAGCAGTGTGGCAAACGTCTCAGGACCTACGAAGTAGAGTAGGCATTAGGACGCGAACTGAACTCTTGGAAATCCCACCCCAGTTGAAATCCTGCCTATATTAAGATGGGCACCGCCCATGTCAGAATCGCCAGTAATTTTCATCAAAAATCACCAGAAATTTTCAGCAAAAGTAGGTCAGCTCAGAACTTGTTGGTAACAGTCTCCTAATGCGCCTTCATTCCAAAAATAAATAACGATCGCCGATTTAATTTACAACTTTTTAACTAAAGGAAACAGATTGAATAATAAAAGGTTCAGTAGATTTCAAGCTTTACGTGTGAAAATACATTCACATCTCTTTAATGGTTTTCAGTGCCGTTGTCCAGGAT
Organism: Hanleya hanleyi; assembly: GCA_036873755.1. Lineage (NCBI taxonomy): Eukaryota > Metazoa > Mollusca > Polyplacophora > Lepidopleurida > Hanleyidae > Hanleya > Hanleya hanleyi. The sequence goes on from JAVTVY010027651.1 coordinate 22,138, forward strand.
CAAAACAACTTTTTGAATCACATTATTTTCCCAACAATACAACAATTTTTTATATATAGTACTATAGTAGAAAGGTAGCATTCATGTAGTTTACGGTAATTCAACTCAAGACCAACACCTTCTCTGCATAAGATAATAATGATTCCATGTCACTCTCCTGAGCATAAACGGTACAAAGACGAATAAATAGCGTCTCTACATCACGTTGTTATCTAGATATATGAGACAACACATTTTGGGTATCGGCAATCTGATGAATTCACTATTCCGGTTTCCTTGTTTCACATTATATTCTATAGCGGTTGATCGGTGATTTTCTTCATTGATAAACGTTAAACCACCTCAGCTTCGTTGTGTGAATCGGAATTGCATTGATGTGACACTCCAACACACTCCGTGGCAGTGATTCTGTATCCCCTAATCAAGGAATCAAAATGGATCAAGATTTGAAATGACAAGAAAAATTTAGACATATTTTGTTTACACATGTAATGTTTTGTTTAAATTATATCCAAGTGTGATATATAGTCAATATTCAAGAGGTACAAAAAAACTCAAAGTATGTGCTCATATTTTCACATCATGATCAAAGTTACTTTATCTAGTCAAATTCTACCCAAAGAAAATAAATTAAGACCCATTTAAACATGCCGTCATGGCTTTGTTTCACCCTCAGTAAACTTTTATCATTGTTGCTCACACAGACTAATCTGAAGGATGATACCAGATCTTTCTTTCTTCTGCTGAGTTACTGCACCAGGCTGACTTAATTGGTTGATGTAGGATATTTCACCACCAGTGGGTAATTTGACCTGAATTTGAAGCCTGATGTGGTCAGTGATGAAATGTTTGGATGTGAAATAGGATACACGTTAAAGGCCACAGTTTACAAATATCTATAACAATATACTGAATTGTGTGCATTGAGGCTGGCAAGTTGGTAATAGCAGTGTAGATAAATGCACTAACAAATTATGGAAAATTAGCATTTCCTATTTCATAAAAACAATTACGGATGGCATATCTCACCAGATTTTGTACTGTGTTATATATACAGTGAAACATACAGACAAGGGTTCCCGATGGGCATGACAGTGTACTCGCAGAGCCATCAATAAATAATGAAACAAATAATTATAAATCAAATTTTCATCAGAATTTGGTCAGTTCAGAACGTGCTGGTAACAATGCCCTAATGCACGTTCATGCCTAAAATCAAGGTTCTAAGGTCAACGGTTCTCCTTATTTTGCCGACGAAAGGATTCGGATGGACTGACTGACTCACTGACTCACTCATTACCAGACAATTTGCGATCTGTATCTGTGTTTTCTTATCATATGTAACTGAGATTCGCTTTAGAATACTAACTGAACAAACTGTCCTCTGTCGAAAAATATGGGAGAGCAGGACATAGGTAACAGTTTCGGCATATCTTCTTAAAGAATAGTTCGTCTGTAACTGTTTTACTATATATCTTGTAAGAACAACTGCATCAGTTATTCGCAGAGTTAGTAATTGTAGTTCAGCTGTTCATTTGACTGCCAAATATGAGTTTCCCTATTATGTAGCGCCTTTGTTTCAAACTAATATGAATGAGACTTGTAAAAGCTACAGAATGAGTGCTACAATAAATCAGGGTAACTTTAATATCATTGTATATTTAGTTGCCGCATACTGTATCATTGCTAAATTTCATAAGGCGGCCTTGGCCAACGTCCGAAATGTTAAATTTATAATGAGATTGCGGGTAATTTCAGATCACACTGTACACCTCCAGCTTCGTCAAATTTCCTGCAACAGTTTCATGTTGATTGTTCAGCTTGTTTAGTAACCTTTACATTCGAGCTTCATAAATTACGAAAGAACCATTGACCCTATTCAAAATGCACACTCGACAAGCAAATATTCACCGCATTGCTAATCAATTTTGTCGACTTGGTACGGAGTAAATTTAAAATTTCTAAAAGGTTCCTTGAAGCTGAATTGGGTCCCATTATCTGTAGAAGAGGGACACTGGATCACATATCAGGGAAAACTGGGCCCAGGATGATGAGTTTTTATGTGAAACATGAATTTTGATAATTGTGCATTCACGAGGTTTAGATAAATGCCCCGAATAATAAAAAGATTCATTCATTGAATGACATCTTGTCTCTGTCATATTCAATTTATATCTGATTATTAGTGCACGATTTTATATTCCAAAACGATTAAAACTGAAACTTTGGAGTATTCAACCTTGATTGTGACAAGTATATTCACCATTATGCTTAGCATCTGATAATCTGCAAAAGGCGAATCATTTGAATTCAACATTTCAATTTAATTAATAATGATGTTGAACTGATGCATAATTGATGATGTAAACAAATTTCATCCTTCAAGTGTCAATACTAACCTTCTGTCCTCAATTACGGTCTACCATCCGCTGACTAACCAATCAGACGTATACGCTTCAAAACTAGCCTACTGAGTGCTCAGTATCGAGCAATGAAAGTTTAAATAGTTGAAAAACCAGTAAAAACCGGAAGTGCACACGCCAACACCGCAAACGTGGTCGTAAGCTAGGCAGACAAATTTTTACTGAAAAATTCATTCATTCATTCACTGTCGGAAGCAATAATCGGACGACCACGTTTGTGGTGTTGGCGTGCGCACTTTCGGTTTTTACTGATGCCACCGTTTGCGCAGTCGACACTCCAGCGTGAAAACAAACATGGCGGAGCTGATCATATATTCAAGCGGGGACTGGTACAAAAGGCGGCGAACCCCACTCAAAAAGACAACAGATGTTGGCCGTTCGGACGATTCGGACTAGTTCATGAGACGTTTTATCGGAAAATGCATGGTAAGGAGCAACTAAATCATTGTTTATACGATTCGGGCTTCTACATTACGATGGTGGCTAGGATGTACGTGGGACCTAATGCCAGTATCATTAGGTCCCAGTTGCGGCGTGGGATTACTCCATGTGTCTTCTGCCGTAATACTGAAATCTAACCGAATGTAAAGTCTGCTTACCTTGACCTCGTGTCATGTATTCCTGGGCCCATGAAGAAGTAACAACACACAGATGTACGGTTGCAGGCAATATCCAGCTCTGTTCTAGAGATCTGATGTTGAGAGCTGAAGTATGATCACGTAAGCTTCAACGAAAAATGTGTCGAGTGGGCGGGATCTTAACTTTAAAACGTAATTATCTCTGTCCTACACCATGCAGTATTCAAACTGGCACTGCTCAAATACTCTTTAGTATAAACTTTAAACCCATAACTTTTTAAAGCAACAGAGTAATGTTTTGTTACACGTACTACCGTCCCCCTCGAGACGCGATAACGAGGATCACATGATCAGGTGAAGGTCACCAGGGAGATATCCTAAGTAAATCGGAACAGCAGGCCTTGTTTTAAAGCTGTACAATAACCAGGTAAGTTGACTATTTAGTTTATTCAGATTTCATATTAACACTTCCAGTAATTGATCCTCTGACATCAGGAACTGTTCGAATAAATCATCTGACATTTTGTCGTCAGACTGATATAGACACAGTAAAGAACCACAAAAATGTGTAGACATAGATTCACTTCCATTGCTTTTCCCGTTACTTGAAATACTTTTATCCAGTCAGACTTAAAATGATGGAGCAACATGATTATAGACTCATCTTGTGAAGGATATGCTTCCAAAGGAGGGTAAAATATGCACTTCATTGAGCTTATACGCCTTATAGTCTAAGCACCGTGGTAACGTAATACAACATTGAACTGTGTGCTACTTCTAGTTCGACATATATGTCTAATCTTCGCCTGTAAATAGGATCGTAAGTATGGTAAGCTCAGTCATTAGAGCATTTCCACAAAGTGGATGCTCTTATGTTTTCATGAGAAACGGCTCCGCCGGATCCGCCGCCCCCGCCGCCCCCGCCGCTACTTTAAACGTGAATATCTCTGAAACCGTTGAATATTTCCGGGTCAGACTCGGTATGCCATCTCCTTAGGCCTGGGAAATTTGTCTGGTTGTGTTTCGATACCAGCTGCTCACCACTAGGTGGCGTTATAGTCAGAGCGTGGGTAAACCTTTCGCTGACGATTTCGTTTGAACGGCTTGTCTGATTTCTTTGAAATTTTATTACAATGATCTTGAAGGATAGTCAATGTACCGAAAAGGTGTTCGTGTAGCTGGCATAACTATAAAGGCAAGTTTTTTTTACTAATTCACTCTGGATAACTATTTAAAAACTGTTCTATTCTAGGTTGCCAAGCATAAACATAGGATTGCCGACATGATAATTCCCTTTCGGTGCGAACCAATTTGCCATTTAAATGAAAAATCTCATTTATCTGACTTAACAGCAAAACCTCCATAACCGTTATCACGATTAACAATTTTCCATTGAACACTTATGTGCCATCTCCCTAGGGCTTTAGATTTCACCCGCTTGTTTTTGGTGGCATTTGGACGAAATTCTCATGACGAGTTCAATATCTACCTTCGCCCGGCCACATGTGAGGATTTTGCTTCATCGTGTAGGTTCGTGATATTGTTCATCATTGGGTGGAACTATAGACAGTACACTTATTGGTGTTTCACCTGTTCATGAAGTTTATTATTGTCAGACAGACAAAAGATTTCAAAGTACTGAACGTTTTTTTTTTGATTGATTGAAATTGAAGGCCCACCTCTCATACGGATTTTGCAGCCCATCAACATAATGTTTGATTTTTATCTCATTATACATTTCTTTTTACAATTACTAATTTTATTAACATTATGTTTTAAAACTGAATTGTAAGGACATTGGTGCTGTTAGTGCTGGCATAATCATGTGGCACAGGTAAAGTCAGCTTTTCATATCTAAATCTAGGCTACATCAACCCCTGCTTACACACATAACCAAAATGCAGTCAGAGAAAATAGGCTGCCATGAGTGTCTGGTCAGTATAGAGAATCACAAGGATTCAAGTGAGCTTGAAGTCCGGCCATTTTTGTCAAACAGACATACTGTAACAGTATCTGCTTTACCTTTCAGGCCTTAAATTATAGGACTGTATGTTGACCATTCAGGTAATAAAAACTGTAATTGTTGACTTACTGCATAATGCTCTTTACATAAGTGGAGTAGTAGACTGTTTGTGTCAACAAAGTAAACACTTCATTTCCATAATCAGTGCTATTTCTCTCTCCATTACTGACATAACCCTAGGCTTCCAAATGTCTGAGGATGCATTCTGGCCAATTTTCAATGAGTAAAATCACAAATTATCACTCAGTTAGGAACGGTCTCCATTTATCGTTTTTCCTTCAATCGCGAATTGTCTTTGGTTTTGTCGAAGAAATTCCGATCCTATTGGGAATTCATCGAGAGAATGTCGAGAAAATAAAATGGAAAAACCCAAATCGTTTTCAAAATTCTCGATTGATTTTCTCGATAATGGTTTTTATTCATTCTTTTTGACCCATCGAGAACCAATTGTTTTTTTTGGATCGAGAGAATGTCGAGAGATTTTGAGCGAGAAAGCGTCGAGAGAATATCGCGAAACCACCGAGAGGCGAATGAATACAATGACGTAATTATCAGGCTAACACCTGTACGCCGCTGTGCGTGATTGCGTTATAACGTATAGGTCAGAGTACAACTGAACTATTGCCGGCGCTTTAGAATGAAAAACTAACGTATTTTGTCCGTTGTTATTTTTAAGAACTAAGTAGGAGATGAATATAGTTAGTATTGGTTAGTGTTAGTTTGCCAAATTATTCAACGTAAGCAGATCAGTTCGGATTAGCTTGAAATTGATCATCCGACTTCCTCGTACGACCCATAGCAGTATTTACGGTAATTCTAACCACACGTTATCGCTGGCAGTTTATCTTTTATATTTATAGGAAATTATCAGCAATGAAATCATCAGCAATGAAATCATTTTTACGTATGTAAGTTACAACAGTAAGTCGTATAGAAAGGACAAAGAGGGTTGAGTCTACAGTGGAAGTTCAATTTTGCCAACAATAAATGATTACTATCCGGACTTTTCTGATCTTCCGCGAAAGAATAATGCGTACTTCATACACATCATGAGGAATAAACACATACCATTACCTGGTCTATGGTTCAACGAACAATTTATGGCATTTGGACAAAAATGACCAACGTCAATAACTTAAATGGTCTTATAATGTCTTATATGTCTGTATTGTATTGCTTTTAGCCCTGGGGCATAAATGTGCAAATAAATCCTATCTATCTAAATGATAAAAATCGGAGAAATTGCGAGATTTCCAAAAAAAAAAAAATTCCTGAATGAACATATATGCAATTATATAACACGAAAGCACCTTCTGTGTTACCGATGAAAAGCTATTTTATAATCCTTCTTTTTCATGAGTATACAATATGAATCCAGTTTTTAGTGGGCTATATTTCTCGATATTTTCAAATACCGGTATTAAGGAAAAAATGCCACTCTACCTGGGGATGGACAATGTAATTTCCTGAAAGCTCGTAAATACAGTCAGAATGTACTTGTACAAAATTGTATCCGTCGTCATTCTTTATTCTTGCTTGCTAATACATAGAGGGAAGCTGCATGGATACTGGACTGACAGTTTCCGCTGTCATGTGTTGTTGTTGTTGTTGTTTTCGTCGTCGTCGTCGAAATAGCGATTTCTCTTTCTTCTTCAATCACAGTTGTCGTGTACGCTATCAATGTAAACTGAATTGCCTGACTGACTCCTTCCTACACAGCTACTTCAAGGATTTGACATACAAACACAACTTGGCTGGTTGGGACACAATAATGATAATCTGGGGCCTTATTCACGAAGCGCTCTTAAGGCCTAAGAGACACTTAAGCCGCACGTAGAGTCAACTTTGCGAAAGTGGTGGTATTCACGAACGGCTCTTAACTTAACAGAACACGTAACATCCTCTTAAATCGTATCTTATGTTACGGGAGCTCTAGAGCTCCCTTAAACCTCTCTTAGCGGTAAGAGGGGAAGACATTACTAGTTAGACCGGTTTCGACATAGCGTTTCTGCTACTGCAAGGGATGTTGAACGAGCGAAATTTCCGTCGTGAAAGGGTCTTTAGGGATAGGACAAACCCTTTAGATATATATAGAGATTCTGAATTAATCCAACGGTATAGAATTCACGAAATTTGATTATGGAGGTCATCGAACTGATTAATGGTGAAATAACACACCCCAGCTGAATATCCCAGGCAATACCAGCTAGTGTTCAAGGGCTGTGTACGCTGCGATATTATGCAACGGGCAATTTCCAACTGGCGAATGCTGACCTATCTGGTATCAGCCAACCCTCTGTGTCGCGAATAGTCGCAAGTGTGTCGAGTGCCTTGTGCAGGCATGCCATCGACCATGTTGTACCATCGCGCTGTCGTGTTCTCAGTCGTATTCTACTAGCATGTCGTGTCATCATGTCTCACTTACGTTGTTTGGTCGTACAGCTGAGTTGTCTTGTCGACATGCCGTTTTGTCGCGTTGTCGTACAGCTGTGTTGCCGTGTCTTGTCACAATGATGTCGCAATGGGGTATTGCCGTGTTACATTCCAACAAATATGCTCAGATATATCCATGCGCCTGATCTTTGAAAGAAGCTTGTCAACACGACGACATGGAAAAGGGCTACACAATAACACGGCAAGTGCACACCGGCGTGGAATCATAGTGACCAGGAAATTCGATAGTATGGCAGCAAGACAACACAAATTAATTCCGACATGACATGACAACACAAACGCACGAGAATGCGACATGACGGCATGTCGACACGACATCTCACCACCACGGATGCACAACACGACAACACTAAATGGCGGATATTGGCCACCATACCAAATTTTTCCCACAATCACAAAAGAATAAAGAAAATAGAACGCAAACCAATTTTCATGCGTGACCTGAGTCTTTCTTACACAAAGGATATGGTGAAGTGGTTTGATAACATTTTTAGTGGTAACGAAGGCTGTTCTCAGGTTCCATGATAGGAATATATTAACTTATTTAAAGAGGCCCGTAACTTTAAGTGGTTCGTAATTTTAAGAGGCATTTAAGTGTGGTTTTGTGAATACCACTTAGTGCACTCGTAACATTCTCGCAAATCGCTCTTAACGTCCCCGCAAATGACTAAGAGGCCCGTAACTTAAGTGGCGTTCGTGAATAAGGCCCCAGTACTGTAACGTTCTCGCTAAGCCGACGACTTGGCAAGATTCCCGCGGCTGAACGATGTGGCCTGGTTCCCTAGCTTACTTGTACAGGTAAGCAATGTGATAGTAAGTTAGGGTACCAGGCTAGGCGAAGTCAATAGCGGCACTACTTCCATCGGTTTTTAATCGTTTTTTTTTGTCCACTGGGAAAATTGTCAAAGGTTTCTCGACTGATTCTCGATATCGTTTTTCATTCGAGAAATTTCTCTCGAGTAAAAACCGATCAAAATAACGAAACAAAACCGACTTCGCGAATCTTTCGTGTTTTCTGAAAAACATTCTCCATTCCCTCTCACCTTTCAAAATCTCGATATCGAGAAAAAAATACAGATTTCTCGACGAAAAAACGAACGATCGTCTCCAAAAATCGTTCGTTTTTTCGTCGAGAAATCTGTATTTTTTTCTCGATATCGAGATTTTCAAAGGTGCGAGAGAATGGAGAATGTTTTTCAGAAAACACGAAAGATTCGCGAAGTGGGTTTTCTTTCGTGATTTTGATCGGTTTTTATTCGAGAGAAATTTCTCGAATGAAAAACGATATGGAGAATCAGTCGAGAAACCTTTGACAATTTTCCCAGTGGACAAAAAAAAACGATTAAAAACCGACATCGCACACTTTTTTGTTTTATGTGGAGGTCCCCAGAATTTATTTGAAACTCGAGATGTGAAATTGCACATATCGTTGCATTTTGACAGTATAGTTACAAATGTTGATAATTACTTTTCAACTGAAAAAGTAGAAAGATTTTTGAAGTGGAACTTCTACATACCTGCTATATGGCACATCCCACCTGGGAAATTTTTACAAGTATATCTAATAGAAATAATCCATTGGAACCACTGATGATTTTCCAATAATAGAGAAGAAAAGCAACTCTTGAGTAGGAATGACAACTTCATTCTGTATAGTTCGCTATTAGTTATAGCATCTTCAGCAGTGAACAAAGTTACAAACAGCTCCATACGCACAGTATATATACAAGGCATAATGTGATCTTAGCCAATACACATTTATGAATAGGTAATCCAGTAAATTATGTCAGTCAGGTGGGACTGATGTTAAAATGCTGTCATTTTCAGAAATTGTTAAGCGATAACCTGAAAACGATCTACAAATGGTGTGATTCAGGTGATACAATACACTCTCTAATTGATGAAAACAATGCATAATCTGGTTATCTGGCAATTACAAGCGTCTAGTCCGTCATTCATAATCCAGCCGTCGTCCATTAGAAAATATCCGCGTCCACAATCCAAAGAACTGAGTAAACTGTGCACAAATGAATAAAATATGGTGATAAAGTGAGTATGCACCTACATTGGATACTTCTACATGACATGAAATTTGGATAAGACTTGTAATTTTAAGATAATATATGTATAATTTTTTTGGCAATCCACATCAGAATTGATGGAAACCTACAAATGTTGTAACTCGCATGTTTCATAATTGTATATTCCCATGCGAGTTACAACATTTGTGGAGTGTGTAGTGTACCACCTGAATCACACCATTGTAGATCACTGTCAGGTTATTACTTAACATTTAACAATTTATGAAAATGACGCCATTTTATTATCCATCCAACCTGACTGACATAATTTACTGGTTTACCTATTCATAAAAAAACGTATTGACTAAGATCACATTATGCCTTGTAAAAGAGCTGTTTCTAACTTTGTTCACTGCTTAAGATGCTAGAACGAATAGCTAATAGATGCTAATAGCGAAATATACAGAATAAAATTGTGATCCCTACTCGGAGATGCTTGTCCTCTCTATAATTGAAGTAAAATGGTGTGTTCTGGTGCATTTTGACAGAATATTTAGAATTTGAAGATGATATGTAATGATGCCCCAAAATGAACTGAATTGTTCGTGTCATCTGTCTGTCTGTCTGTCTGTCTGCCCATCTTTCTTGTCTTACCACATGTGCAGCTTGTGATGGATCAGAAGCCCAATTAATGAAATTGACTGACCTTCACCTGTTTTATCGAGGTCAAATTTAGCATAAGCAATACATTTTAAAGGAGTGAAGATTAGCTCTCCAAATTCATCATAATTGTGCAATTGGTGACTGACTAGACGCCTATCCCAGTTGACTGAACCTATTTTCTATAGGTTATATACTTTATACTATGATATAACATGAAATATAGCTAGGTATTCTGAATTGATACCACATATGCAACTAATGATGGACAAACTCTTTGAATATAACTGATGTTGACCTATTTTCTCAAGGTCAAAAACTGTATGTTAAGTCACATGTTAACTGCCAACATACACTCCAAATCTAACATTGTCATCATTTTGTTGTGGCTGTGGTTGTCTTCCAGAACAATCTAGCTAATTTTGCATGTGTTCCAACAGCCTCATCTTTCAACAGTAACTTAAAACCATGCTGTATCGGCTGAGCTGTTGAAACACCCTCCATTTCATAGCTCTGACATACTGCATCACTGTCGAAATATGGGTACCATGACAGAGTGATAGATCACACAGCCAGTGAAGGTTCCTGATTTACATTAAATGTCGTTATTGCATAAGTAGTGTCAGCAGCATTTTTCAACAATAACAATTCGCTGACCTACAGTGAAAAATTATAGTGAAAGGTATTTATTTTTTGTTGTTTTTCATTTTTATTTGCTGACATTGTTTCAGATAGAATACAACAGCCTAATTCATACAATCAGGAATACAAAGAGGGTTAAAGTATTTCTGTTCAAACTTTCATGGGAAATATAAAAGTGGCAATTCGATTTTTGAATGTCAGTGGGCCCATGAAACGCAAAATAAAGTTGGTGTTGCCTCACACTGGGTTTCGCCCATTGGCGAAGAAATCCCTTCTCAGAGGCACTTCGACTAGTGATGATTCCTTATTGCTCATCCTCCAGGGTATGTGCCCATACTCTGTCCCATCCTAAAAAAATAGCAAATTGGGGAAATCTAAAGCCCTGTGAGTACCAAATTATGTGTTACAAAATTATCTGGAGAAATGCTCTTCGCCCGTTTTTCATACGAGCTTTCATTCCATATGTAGTGGCAACATTTCAGTCGCGCACCACGTTATCGGTAAACACAAACGTCCGGTCCGTCATTAAGTATTCAGTCGTAAACTTGTACACAAGTAGGCCTAGTGGAGCGACCTCATTTTTAAACTTTACCCCTTCCCAGAGTAGAACAAGATAAAACTTGTTTTACCTGTTGGAGTGATCGGTGAGAAAGCCAATAAAATGTTTAGCCTTGTTTCCAGGCTATCCATGGTAAACAACGGAAGATCGGGGTAGGCTACACATCTTTCTCGATCAAATTCTCGTTGAGAGAATGTAAACGAGTATAGTAATTAGACCGATGTGAGATTGTTTACGTGCAAAGAAATGGCATGGGGTAGGTGCCGACTATGGTAGACCAGACCAAATCCTACTCTTCATGAACTGATGTTCTATGACGGATAGTCCAATAAGTATAGGCGCCAGATCCGACATTCAATATTCAGCCATCGACAATAATCAAAGAATTTCCGCGTTCATAATCAAATAACTTTTTCGTTCGTAGAAAATATATTGTTCATTGTCTGATTTCACTCCCCACTGTTATGGCTCTATAACCTAGAGTGGTTTCACTTTAGCCTACGCTAGGGGAAGGAATAAAGTGTAAAATGAAAAAATGAGGTTCAAGCCATTCACTAAAATGCAGCCTTGCCCGTATGTCTCGGGCTGCATATTGCGAAACGTCATGAAACTGCACTAAAGGTCACTATCCTTGTTGTAGCCAAGTTTTCATGCCTGATCATTCGATTATGTCACTGACAGGAATAACTGCGTAAACAACTAATGAGTTTGAAGTCAGCCTATCAAAGTCATGTCCTGGTCACTGTCTTGATCCGAACCGCAAAATATGTTGAGTGGAAAACTCCGTCTGTATAGAATGTTTATGACAGATTTCAGTGCTGAGGACTATGTCCGCGAGTTGAAACCTGAAAGTCACAGAAAAACGTTAAATTTCGTTGCGGAGTTGCGCCTATACGTATAGAAACTGGGCGTTATGAAAATCTTTCGATAGAGCAACGCATATGCCAACTCTGTAATAATGGTATAGAGAATGAACTCCATGTGATCCTTAACTCTCCGGTTTACGAAGATTTGAGGGTCGATATTATATTTGAAATTAGTTTAATTGGTGGTGACTATAAAAACAATGTCCGATAAAGAATTATTATGTGTAATTCTCTCTTTGGGCGCGTTAGAAAAATTAGCGGCCAAAAACTGCCACAGAAAACTCGAACGCCGCAGAGGTATCCTCTATGGTTAACCTTTTATTGTATTGTCTGAATAACTGATCTTTTACATGCATGTGTATACTATTTTAATTGGATGTGTCTCCTATAGCTCAACGTAGAGTGGCCCCTGTACATACCAGGAGTTGACACGTTAATATAATATTGAATTGAATTGAATATATTGAGTTACACTTCGTCTCCTTTTATAAAAACAAATCCATTTCGGGATCGAAAGACTAAGGCTGCCGGTCAGAAACGTTCCTGTGGATTAGAACGCATTGCCATTGTTTAATATGAGTACGGTGATAATTGTTTATTCTTAACTGGCAAGTATTTTGTGAACCACGGCTGCCTACGTATTGGCGGATTTGCCTGTTATGACGACAGGGCCGTGACAGGAGGGATTTTGATTAGATAACTACCATGGGCACAATACGCAATATTTCTCAAGTAGAATGGCATAAGCAAGACATTGGGCATTTCATTTCTATTTGCTATGATAATACTAGAAATATCCAAGAAAGGCAACAGGGGCGTGTACTTCAAGCTGTTTTTCCATTGTGTATGCCAAAAATTGAAGGAATTAGAAGTATGGTAGCTCTGCCATTGGATGCACGGTTGTCACGACAAAAGCTAAAGCACCCCAGCAAATTATTCAGCAATGTTTATTCAGTATAAATTCCCAAGATTATATGAAATAAACATAAAATGCGAAATTTACGAAATTTCTGATGTCACCGGCATCTGGAATTTTCCATGATACTTTACTCAGAAGAATATAAGAATGGAATGATGTTAACCAAGTGGATCACCTAGATTAAGTTATCATATGTGTTCTGTTATGGAGTTAATGTGAAGAATTTTAAATAAATGTGGTTATTTACTTCCAAAATACAACAAATGGCGCCTCGAATTTTGGCGCTAAAGCAAATTATATTGAGAATTAGTTTGAACGCTGGTCGACCCATTGGTGTATCGATTGCTGCAAGACTGTAATATTAATCAGTGCGAATTTTACCGAGAAAGATGTATACACCGATGTTTTGTATTTTTCGTTGCTAACAGGCTAAACTTTATATTGGCCATCATCCACATCACTGTCTTATGATGACTGTGGTATATATTGGTATATAAAAGTAAAACAGTTTTGTCTTGTTCTACTCTGGGTTGGGGTGCGCCCTATTCCAATGCCTCTTTCCCAATGTCAAATCCGTCAATCAATGTTCAGCTGTCGTTCATTTAAGAGTTTCTGCACCCAAAGCCCTAATTCATTTAGCGGCCCTCGGTGGCCGAGTGGTCTAAGGTGCTTCGCTGGCGACCGTTAGCATCACACTGCTGAACCGGCGCGGGCCCGAGCCCCGCTGTACAATGTGCGAAAGTTTGCGAGTTATTTGCCGACGGGTCGTTGTTCTCTCCGGGTACACCAGCTTCCTCCACCATTAAGGGTAGGTAACCCCCCCTGAGGCAGTTTTGTCCACCCCATTGATAATTTGTCTTCTGTAGCAATAAATATTCAACATAACTATAATAATGTATATATTTCATGAAAGCGTGTGTCCCGAGGAATTCATTTACGTAATTTACGTACTGCTGCTCATAATGTGTAGAAAATATTTCAAAAAAAATTTAAATGAAAACAAAAGCCTCCATGTTTCAAATTTGATGGTATGCCTTCATCAAAGACAACTACAAATAGTAAACTGCGTCTCTCCCTGTTCCAGGAGGAGTTGACTCATCATCTGTGTTATAATGATTCTAATCCACTGGCTACACTTGCATTTTCTGATATTTTTGAGTCATTTGCTGTAACGCTTTCCCATTGTAACAAAATATAAGACCGCTAACCAAGAAAGTATTTGAGCACTGTATATAATAATATTTGATTAATTTGAAGAACCCGATTTTGGTTTGGGTAATATTTACCGTTACGATGAACATGCTCTTAAGTCGTCAAATGCCAAACGAAAACGACGTTAAACCCTACTCACTCACTCACTCACTCCTTATTTACGTATAACGTCAAGGATGAGTAAGATCACATTTACCCTGAATTATTATATCAAGTTCTGTAGTATGCCGGTAACCCGAATGATTTCATAGTTCGTCTATTCAGCAAGCTCAGCTCAATATCCCTAACGAATTTCTCTCGTTCGCCTAACATTGGGCAAGCAGTGTGCATGCGTTAGTCGGGCGAGTCCACTTAATACATACACCCTGGGGTGTCACTAGTACACCCTTCCCCGTTTTGTTACACATGGGTTAACATAAATTCCTAAAAACTGAACTCTAGACTAGAAGGTCCAGAATTACCGCATTGGTTACAGATTGTAGCCTCGCTAAAAGGTAGACTCACTACAAGGAGATTCCGACTCACCAGCAATATATACCGGTCACAGAATAGCTTCTTTGTCAGCGTGCGCGCCTCACAATCTGCATTGATTATAAAATATGCCACTATCCCCCAATTTAAACTGACCCAAACTCATTCTCTCTCTTCAAAAAACAACTGATAATTAAAAAAATGAGTAGACCGCAGAAAAGTGACAAGGAACAGCCGTTCACGGCCTGATCAACAAAACGTCTCAGTTTTTACCTATGACCAATTAATAAATTACAGCCTAGGCAACCTAACCGAGATTATTATCCTGGCCATGAAACCTTGCAATTATCCTCAATTAAATAACAAATTTAAAATAAAAGAGAAGGCCTTCAGGACAAGGATCCCTGGGTCAACCCCCTTCTGTAATCAAGACGATCTCCAGAATAAGGATCCTTTCATTCGATGTAAGTGATAATCATAAATCCGCCTTGGTTATGTGATGACTATGCAGGTTGCCCAAAGAACTTGCACGCATTTCGACAGGCGACCTCAAAGCCCATTCTGGGTGCCAGATTTCGAGCCCGAGCGATCTTCTCCACCACTGGCCAAAAATACCAAGGCGAATTGGGTCAGGAATACACTGAAGGTGGTTCCAGGAGCACCCGGTGCAGATCAATCATCTGAAGAATAGATACGGATGTTTTCGTCTGAAATATCAAAGCGTTCAATGTAAAACACACGTTCGAGATAGCCCGATTCCATGCATCCAGGTCTTTGGGCCCACCAACGAACGAGTGGACTTAGATCTTATGATTAGGTTCAAGCTCGTTGCAACGAATTCCTAAACAACTAGATGGAACTTTACCGTGATCCGAATCGTCAGCCTCCCTGCAATGGATGACAACCGGCAGGTTGACATACACGTCGCGGGAAGGCTTCCTGCATTTTACATTGGGTGTCGGAGGGATCATGAGAGCAATCTAGCCAACCTCTCAGACACCTACATACCTCTGGTTCCTCAATAGCTTGATGGATTTAGATAGAGTACTCCCAGACACATGCTGGTTGGCGACACGAGGATGTACTCCAAATGCATAGAACACCCTCGAGTTGTCCAACCATGGAGATGGGCGATCCCATATTGCTGACCACGAACTGAATAGCCAGGGATTTCCCTGGTACCACACTCTTCACCTGGAGTCTATCCAGACCATCAACACCGAAATAATCTAAAGCAAGATCTAGGTGAAGATGGAAATCTACAACTAGTAGTGGTCATTCGAACAAGAACCAGTCTGGCTCGAGTCTACCTGCGGCATGCCGAAGGATATACTGTTCACACACCTGATGGATTTGCCCTTCTGGCAGGAACAAGAGTATTCTAATGAGCAGCTGTCAGTGTGACAAGATTGAGAGGACAACAAGAATAGTGTTCCCGGTGTACTCCCCAGCCATATCGAACATGATCACGTACAACTTAGCAATTCCCAGTTTTTTACTTCAGGGCATGAGGCGTCAGTATGACGAAACTCCAGATCCATGTCATCATCTAGCATGATGGCATCATCAGGAGCCTCGTCACTGGACTCCTGGACGGACCATCCACCCAAGTCCTGATCCGCCATAAACCACAAACGAAAAGCTGCAAACATCTGAAAAGAATACAGAAACCTGTCACCCATACTCTGGAGATCACATAGTTCACCGGGATAACATGAACATGCAGTTATGCGTATAAACAAGTGAACAAAAGTGACCAAAACTACCACATCTGGACCCTCTTAAACAAATTTCCCACTGAGTAATGATTCCCTTGATGGATTTCTATCTACACCACCAGCTAATACTCACTGTAATCCACCCTTCCAGCCTCGAACCTTCATATAGCAAGACGCCATAGAATAAGGGAGCTTCTTGAAATTGGGGCATACTATGAACTGGCATACTGCATTCCAAACAGAGTGGCTTGGTGTGCCGTGGTGGAACTCCTAGGAACTCCATGCCATACAGTTTGGAACTCGGCAGACAAAGGATGGCTTATGCCATACCATGCAGCGGCATGAGGGGAATGGCCTATGCCATTCCAACTGGAACTCCATCCAGATCAGAACACCAAACTGGGCATGGTGTATCCCATTTGAATAACCGGTATATGCCATCCCTACCAGGGAACTCAGTTCCCAATTTCAAGAAGCTCCCTAAGGTATCCGAACCCGGCTAAAAGTATTCTTATATGCCTGCTACTTGACATAATTCATCGGGTGTCCCGGAGGGCGTACACGCCTGCCACTTTGCGTGTAAGAGAAATCCAATCCCAGTTCACCAAAATCGTCATAGAAACTTTGGCGCAGTATAGCTTCAGAGAAACTACCATCCCGCATCGCAAGCATCTCCGCATTGGGAACGGCAAGAACCGTTTCCGTCTGACTAGCTTCCAACCCTTGTGCTTGGAGAGGGACAGCCCTCCCCCCCCCCCCCATCTTGAGGAGGTCATGCCTTTTCCTGTGTGCCCATAGTGGAGTTTCGCGGTCTACGCAAAGGCACAGCACATCATGGTGCAGAACATATTGGCGCTTGCGGGATTCCAGTCGGTAAATAGCTGATGACGATAGATGCACCAGTAGGTAAAGACCATTGAAGAGCGATCTGAGTTTCGACTCTGACCCACCGGCGATAAACCAGATCCTCTACATTAAAGAAACTCTCACACCATTTTAGATCGTGTGTACGTTTTTGGCGATTCTTTACACCAGCTAGCTTGTCCCTGGCCATTTGATGCATTTCGACTAATTGCTCCACAGTGCAAACCATGTTTTCAGCCCTGCTCAGCGGTTCTTGTTTCGCATGAACCACGCATGAAAGGATATTCACGAGCATGGTTACTTCTCGGCTCAGCAACAGTAGGTTCGAAGAAAATCCCCTGTCACAGTTCGGCATGGCATGAATTCGTCATTCCAATCAATGACAGATGTCAATCCCAGCCTTTTTGTCTGTTCTCCAAATAACAACGGTGCATCTGAAGTAGGTAACGGTTGTATCGCTCAACCTGACCATTGGATCTAGGTTGGTATGGAGTTGTCCGATTTTTTGTCATCTCAAAAAGCTGACAGAATGTGGGAAACAGATTTTTATCAAATTTTCGACCTTGATCGGTATGAACTTGGAGCGGCACTCCAAACCGGGATATACAATTATCCAGGAATACAGCAGCCACCCGATCTGCAGTCTGGTGAGACAATGGGAAGATGTCCAGCCATTTTGTGAACTGATCAATCATCATGAGGACGTATTTATTCCCTCGGCAGGATTGAAGAAAAGAACCGATGATGTCCAGGTGGACTTTCTATGGGCACCCCAACCATGGACTTAGATTGACCAGAGACTTTTTGTTGAGATTATATGTTACTCAAGTCTGCACGAACAACTGGACATTTGGCGGAATAAAATGACCTCTTAGTCAGGGCTGTTGTTTTGTCGCGTCCAAGATGGCCCCCAGTCTTCGTGTCGTGTACCAGACGAAGAACCTCTGGACGTCATGATGAAGGGACAACCAGTTTGAGTGTAGTTCCATAAAGGTACTCCCACTGGTAGTTCAGAACCCCGTTCTGTAACATGAGGCATAATCTAGTCAGCCACATATGCTTGGTTATTGGGCCACACAAAAACAGTTTGTCGCGCTTTACCTTCCCCTCCAAATATTCCAGAATACTAGTAGGCCGTAGCTTCGCATCAGCATATTGCTGGTTGCGCTACTCGGCCTACCCTACCCATTGAGAGTTCAAGTTGCGCTTCCTTCTTGCGAGTCGGAGTCGCCTCCGTGGGAGTCTCTAGGGGCGTCTACGGTCATTTGGCGAATGAATGCTGAACTCGTCATCTTAATGAATAAAGGAAGGACATGGTCAACATTAGTTTGGAAATGACATCGCCGAGTATGCGCTCTAACACAATAACTACAACCCCCACAAGGCAAGTCCTCAGCAGAGTAATGGTCAGAATACCCAACAGATCCCGCATGCCGGACAACGCGTCTGCATTGCCATGTTTAGTACCCGGCCTATTCTGAATGCACATGTCGAATTGGCTGAGCTCCTCAAGCCAACGTGCTAACTGACCTTCAATATGTCTAAATTGGGTCAGCCAGATGAGATCATTGTGATCAGTTCGGACCAGAAAAACTTCTTCCTAGCTGATAACGCCTAAAAGTCCGTGTGAAAGTAACTTAGCCAGGAGCTCCTTCCGAGTGATACAATACCGTCGCTGAGCCGCAGTCAAAATGAGGCTGCCATGCGAGATAGTTCGCTCCTCACCATCCTGTAATTGTGACAATTCGGCACCGATTGCCGTATCTGAAGCGTCAGAATCAAGGATAAATGGATCGTCTGCAGTGGGGAAAGCCAAAACTCTTCGAACGATTCCTGGTGCATATCATCCCAAGTAAATATAACTTGAGGAGCAGTCAAAATGTACAAACTGTTAGCGCGCTTAGCAAAATCGGGAATGAAGTATCGACGGTAATTTATAAATCCCAAGAAGTATTCCACCTTGGTCCGATTTCTTTCTCGGAGTATACTGTCTGTGACAGCTATTCTGGCATTACTAACTCCATAGAAACTCCACTCCTCTTTGGAAAAGAACACACTTACGGGACTTCAAATTTACCTTATGAGACCGGAATCACAGCAACACCCGCCCAAACTTGATAAACATTTCCGCAAACGTACGACCAACAATAATGATGTCATCAATATAAGCCAATGCTTGCTGCATGGCTCTCTGAAATGTTGCTGGTCATTGCACATCCCAAAATCCATACAGACGTGTTCGAAAAGTCCATATTTCTTATTGAACGCTGTTTTATGCCCATAGGCTGGGTCTACAGTTATCTGCCAATACCCTGCTGCGAGGTCCAGACTACAGAAATACTCCGCCCCACACAGGGTGTTGATACAGTCATCGCTCAGCGGCAACGGAAGCGCGTCTTTGACAGTTGTACGTCTTTGACAGTTTTTTGGTTCAGTTCTCGATAATCGATGCAATATATCATGTATTCATCCTTCTCCCGAAGCAGAACGGGGGCCGATGCCCAATCTGATTCGGAAGATCTCACTGGAGTGGCAGTCACCGTATTTATGCGATGTTGTGCATCTAGGAATTCCCACGGTCAAAGTCATGACTGGCAAAAACATTCTGAAAATCATAGAGTAGATCTTTCAGTTCCTCGACCTGGTCCTTAGTAAGATTTGAGCACGAGTCGCCATAGAGCTTGACAGATGTTCAGAAAGAGTTGATTCCCCTACCGGGGTAGACAACTCCCTTACCTAGATCTGTGTAAGTTTTGAAACATTCGTCACAGAATCGGTGTCACAAATCTCCTCAATCTCGATCCAGGTATCGCGATTCAGAGCAGTCTCACAATCTCCAACATTCCGGAAGCAAATTGGCACGGTCTTGGAACACTTCACTGCGACTTTCTGGATCAATAACTCTGGATGATCGTGTATCAGCTCAATGACATAGTCAGCTGTTGAGGCCTGATACACACGTCCACAAGCAACCTTCGCACTTCGGGGTGGGGTGGTCACCGTCTGATCAAGAGAAACTCGGCGTATGAGGATCTTATCTCCAGATTTTCGGCTCTTACTTAAAGCTGAGACCAGAATATCCTCAATAGCCAGGACATTCCTATGTAGGTCAACCATATACCCTCTAGATGAAAGAAACAGCAGATTATCAACGATAGGGGCGACCACAATCTCCCAAAAACATTACACTGAGGGCAGGCGCAATGAATTTCCTTGGACGAATTTACCCCATACCATATTTCCACGGAAAAGCACCGGTCAAATGGATGGGAATAGTTGGCAGATCTTGTATGCCCAAACGATGATACAACTCTTCGCTCATTATCGTGACTTGTGCAGCCGTTTCCACAACAGCAGCCACCAACACAGAGTTGACCATCACGGGCACTGTCATACTCCAATCGTCTGTTCTGGCTACATTTACGTCCCGAATTATCGTTGGACCATGTGGCACGTCCCCAGGGTCTAATGTTTCCTTAGCCACATGGTTAGCAGGCTTGTTGCCTGTATCTTGAAGGCTATTGGCGTCTTTGGGCATGCATGCAGAAGGGCCTTGGGTCAAGCTGGCCTCCCCAGGGTCCAATGTTTCTTCACAAATACGATCTATGCACATGCGGTCCACTTCCGTATTAACAGGAACAACTACCTCTAGTGGCGATTGACAATTCAATTTTGTCAGGGCTGGGGTCGACCATCTTCCCCAGCCCTCAGCCATTTAATTTTTGTTAACCGGTCCATGGGAGCACTAAGGAGGAGCTGGAGGGAAGTTTGGGCATTCGCGACTGTTGCGTCCTTCCTGCTTGCACGCGAAGCAACCTGAAGGCCTTCTTGGTCTCGGAGACCGACTGGGGCTCTTTGGACTCGTGTGAGAAGACTGGGATGGACTTCTGCCCCGAAATCGTAGATTAGTCAGAGGCACACCTAAGCTAGAACCAGACGTGCTAGGCCAACCGGTACGCTTCTGACTCCGACCACCACAGTGATGTCTGCCAAACTTGATGTGGCAGATGGGATAGATGACTCCCCACGAGACACCAGAGCCTGAGAGTTTTGAGTGAGTTTGCTGGGGACAGATATTAATCCCGAGAGAACATCTTTTAAATCTTCTGCTGGAGTTGCCGAAGAATCTGAACGCACAGGCGACGAATCTGCACCCACCGTGAAAGACCACTGATAGGTAAGGACAGCCTTTCCCCCCATGGATGTGTGGTTGTGAATAGAAGCAACCACATACTCAATAGCTGCTTGTGTCGTTTGAGAATTCGTTTCCATTGTCAACAGGGTGGCCGGACGCTCACGACAACCAAGCAGGAAGTGCTCAACTACAATACTGTTTTCAACCCTATCGCCAGAATATGTATACCCGTCGCGCGCTAACTGTAACTGCAAAATCCTCCAAGAGTTCATCGTTACCACGTTCCTCACATTGAAGCCTCCGTCGGATGGACACTTGTGGTTCACGCTGCCCATAGCGGGTCTCCGGCTCAGAAACCAGACGTTTGAGGTCTGGCCTAATTGTATGTGAACGACTGCGAATGAAATCAGGCACTCACTAAGTTTTCCAGACAAATCCTGCTTGTCCATTCGTAACGTTTGGTCATTGCCTGGAATTGAATAAGAATTCCACTTTCCAATTAGGAAGTTAAAAACGTTTCCATTTTGGGAGGAGCTGGACTAAAATGCCGTCGTCTGGGAGCTGGCCTGGAATGTTCATTTGACCCCATCAGAGTCTTCAGAATCACTAGCTAAGTGAGTTTCCCGTATTGCATAAGGATTCCGGCCCATCACTGCGGTCAATACCCACATTACCTGTTTGGGACAACTCCGCTGCAGATTGTTGTTGTTCCGGATTGCCTGCAGTAAACTTGGGATGGGAATGGGGATTTACTTCTTTGGAGACCTTGAGTTCTTTCATAAACCCCACTAACCGGAATATTACCAATCATTCCCTGTATCAATCTACTCTGATCAGGAATAATCCCGCTTGGCTTGGCAGATTAATTGGCTTGGCAGATTTGCATTCACTATCCGTACCACGGAATCACCACCAGTTGTCATATGTCGCCCTGAGGGATGAGACGGAACATAGGGTAAAGGGGGTCTAACCCTGCTTATCATTTCGTTCATGTTTTGCATTTGATAGAAAAACCCAGCAAAATTCCCCCGCAACGCCATCACAGTTTCCTCTAATAACCCAATGTCATGTTGTAGGTTATGAAATCTTTGATCTACAATCTCTTCCTTCATTTGAGATGCTTCAACAAACCCCCTTAATTGCATATTCCCCACTTGCTCCACATCTTCACTAAATCTGATAAAAATAATCCCAGTAGCCTTCTCATTTCTATGCATATCCAAGCAAAGCTCGGCGGGAAGGGTAGAACCATATACAATTTCCCTAAGTGGCATCCTACGACCATCACGCCCCAAGTTTCTTCAACCCCCTAACAATCCCTCTTCAACACCTCTGATGTGCACTAACTCTTCTAAGGAAACATTATTGAAATCTATAGGAGTGAGGCTACATGCCATATTGTTGTAAATTATTAGCATACAAAACAAACAAAATGAAAAACTCACAATGACATTCATCAAACATGACTAAGTTAGTTGCTAACAAGTCAAAGACAACGAACTACTAGTTGACAGCACTCACTTTTTGTCGTTCGTGTACTATGCCAGCGGTCTGTCGATTTCGACGTGCGCACTACAATTGCATGAGTAGTATTCAAAGCACCGATAGAGCCCCATTGACCTATGACCTCAACAATTTGCATATCGTGACATGAGGTCAGAAGTCAATGAGTGCACTTGAGCATGTACCGACCTGTATCCTCTCGTCCCGTCCATCATCTGACCTTGGATCATGTTTAGAGATGTTAGGGGATTCCTCCGCGGTGATGCGGTTTGGTGGGGATGCGGTCTGCCTCCGCGGAAAGAAAGTAGTCGCAAGTATATAGAGGGCTACTTGTTTCTCTGACTGTATGGAATGCATGTACTGACTTGTGTCTGGGTTTTTGCATAACGGGGAGTGCGCAGGTGTGTGGTATGTCGTCACTTCCGGTCTGCTTGAATCGGGCGTGGCCTGGCTATGACTGAATGAGATGTACTGACTTGGTTCTGGGTGTTTTCCATCACGGGGATGTCACCTGATCACACTAGTTCAAGGTCATATTGAATGATAGGAATGCATGTACTGACCTGTTGTGGATATTGACTCTCATTGGCCTTTGACCTCAACAATTTGCATATTGGGAGAAAAACTACATCCGAACACAGAAGGGTTCCAATTCTGACCTTTGACAGCAAATCAGAAGCGAGTATTTTGACCTCGTCTGACTGTATGGAATGCATGTACTGACTTGGGTCTGGAGTTTTTCCATCACGGGGAGTGCGCAGGTGTGTGGTATGACGTCACTTCCGGTCTGCGAGTATGCACAAAGTCTTAAATAGCTCATTGGCCTTTGACCTAAAAAAATTGCATACCGTGACCTTTGACAGCCAAACAGAAGCGAGTAGTTTGATCTCGTCTGACTGTATGGAATGCATGTACTGACTTGGTTCTGGGGTTTTTCCATCACGGGGAGTGCGCAGGTGTATGACGTCACTTCCGGTGTGCGTGAATCGGGCTTGTTCATTCATCCGGGACTTGTTAACATCCAGATCATTCATTGTGGTGGGTCTACGCAAGTGTGTGTCTTCACTTCCGGTTTCACTAAAACAGCCTCCGAACACAGACGAGTTCCAATTTTCCCTTAGACGTATGGTCCGGATTTTCCATGCGGGTTTTCCCCGGCCCGGCCCGGCCGCGTCGGGGGTTATCCGCCCGCACGCCTGAGCGGCATCACCGGAAGTGCGCGGGTGAATTACGGGACAAAAGTTTACATCCAGGTCAAAAGGTCAAAGGTCCCCCTTCCGGCGAGGCTCGGCCCTCTCCGGGCCAATATACAGCCTTTATCCATCCTTCCGAAGCATCCATATATAGAGGAGGGTCTCCGACAATATTACCATCTATTTATCCATGTTAAATGGCCAGTGGGGAACCCCCAGTTTTCCCCAGAACCGTATTGGCACGAAAAAATACATGAAACTATGGAACTTATAGAAATACATTTAATTTATAGGTGTTGGACGAGTCTCCACTCGCCGTCTTCCTGGTCTTTACCCGCACCTCGAACCTCTACAATAAATGTCCAGAAAACAAAGGAAGAGCGCTGCAGTAAAACAGAGTTAATGGCACGAAAAAATACATGAAACCATGAAACTTATATTAATAAACATAATCTATAGGTGTTGGACGAGTCTCCACTCGTCTTCTTCCTGGTCTTTACCCGCACCTCGAACCTCTATAGGTTTTCACTCTATAGGTTGCTCTTGTAACTTGTAACTCCTCGTCAATTTTTTTTGTGCTGGAATGCCCGCTCTTAACCTAGACCAAAACATGTACTTGATCTGTGGGCTGATTTCATTGACTCTCGATTTTACTGCAGTGCTCTTGCATTGTTTTCTGGACATTGATTGGCTACATTTGGCCCCACCCTAGGCCACTGATTGGCTACTTGCTAGACGCTGTTCAAGGCCAGTTTGACTGAATCCCCACATGTCTGGCATAGCCTTCATGGGCGCTTGTTTTATGCTTATATAGAAAACACACAAGACAGCTTTTTTTGGTGAGGTCTCATTTTGTTTTTGTATTCAGTGAACAACAACAACGTGAGAACAACCACGTGAAAACTGAAGCCCAGAACAGGGGGCTTGTACATTGAAATCGATAGAACTTTAGCCTTGAACAGGGGGCTTGTACATTGAAATCGATATAACTTAAGCCCAGAACCGGTGGCTTGTACATTGAAAGAACTTAAGCCCAGAACATTGAAATGATGAGCGACCCAGTCATATACGAGTACATCGCGGTCCCCGGCCTTGGGGTACTCGTCAAACATCTGTACAATGGCAGATAAGGTTCTTCCCCGGCATCGATGGTACATGTAAACCAAGCAATATTGTCCGCACACGCTACTGGCCAGGCTTTGCAACGCATTGACTGTTCCAACATCACGTCTCTGTGCCTTTATGCATGAAGTCTGTTAAATCGGAATGGAAGGGTGGCAGGCCGCACGGGCCAAAGTATTCGCCCTGCTGTTCTGACAAGTACACGGCCACCCAATGTTCACCGGGCCGATCCATTGGGTCCGTGTTGAGAACGTAAGAGGCAGGATACACACGGTCTAATGGGAACACATCTCGGGCAAACACCCTTTGAAAGACCATACGTGCCCCTGGGTCATTCTCCAGCACGGTGGTTATCTGGTCTGTATCCATGTTAGGTGGCAAAGTTACACAGGACGTTGCGCGCCATGTCCACTTGAATGATGTTGTTAAACTCCGCGTAGCAGATCACATTGACGGTGGTCCCGAGGGCTTGAGCAAAGTTGATTTCCAACCGTATATTGTCTTGCTTGGCCAGGGTCAGCTGATGGTCGTTCTCTAAGGTGGGGTCAGATCGAAACAGAACAACGTGTATCCGTTCGCGTAGTCCTCCCGACTGATCATACTCCCTTCGTCCTGGTTGATTTGACCGGAGGCTGTAAACAGGCTCTGATAGGCTCGAATGAAATCCCCTCGCCCAAAGTTCGGTGTGAAGGCCGTGGCTGGAAACTGTTGCCCGTCCACATGCAGGGTCACAGACCAGACTACAGACCTTCTATACAGTCAGACGAGGTCAAAATACTCGCTTCTGATTGGCTACCAAAGGTCACGATATGCAAATGTTTGAGGTCAATGGTCAATAAGCTATTTAATCTTTCTATACTCGCAGGCCGGAAGTGACGTCAGTGACTCCCCATGATGGAAAAACCCCAGAACCTAGTCAGTACATGCATTCCACACAGTCAGACGAGGTCAAAATACTCGCTTCTGATTGGCTACCAAAGGTCACAATTGAAACTCTTCTGTGTTCGGAGGTAGTTTTTCTCCCCAAAATGCAAATTTTTAATGTCAGAGGTCAATGAGAGTCAATATCCACAACAGGTCAGTACATGCGTTCCTATCATTCAATATGACCTTGAACTAGTGCGATCACGTGACAACCCCGTGATGGAAAAAAACCCCAGAACCAAGTCAGTACAACTCATGCAGCCATACCCAGGTAACGCCCGATTCACGCAGACCGGAATTGACGTCATACCACACGCCTGCACACTCCCCGTTATGGAAAAAAACAGACACATGTCAGTACATGCATTCCATACAGTCAGACATACCATCAGGCCTCTATATACTTGGGACTACTTTCTGTCCGCGGAGGCAGACCGCAAAACCGCCAAACCGCATCACCGCGGAGGAATCCCCTAACATGTCTAAACATGATCCAAGGTCAGATGATAGACGGGATGAGAGGATAAGGTCGGTACATGCTCAAGTGCACTCATTGACCTTTGAGCTCATGTCACGATATGCAAATTTTTTAGGTCAAAGGTCAATGGGGCTCTATAGGTGCTTTGTATGCTACTTGCGTGACCTTTTCATGACTTCTGCACACTACCTCCGTGATTCGGTCGTGCATAATGAAATCTACAGTTGTCTCAAAAATCGACCAGCAATTTTAACAGTCGACAATTGATATTTATTCACATCAATTTTCTGAACTGTAGAGATCGTGATTCTGTATTGCTCGCGCTCATCACAAATTATAAAATCATAACGTGTGTATCGATTCACGTTATATAGTCTATAAAAAAATACAGTCGAGGTGTGACATAATCAACTTTTCGCGGGAAACTATGCAGCTCGAGTTGTTTTTGTTCTTGCTGTAATTCACCGGATATTTTTAAATAATTTTTTTGCGAGATTTTCTGCCATGATTTATAATCCCTTATATTGCTGATGAATAAGCTAATGTGATTTATTTCGAGAAGAATCAACAGATGATATTTTCCCCCATATTCCTAGCTATCATAGTATTTCGTGTCAGTCGAAGATGCATGCACTTTATGAATAAATTATTTGGAAGCTGCACAATTCTATCTAGTTCTCTCTATTTGAGTTGAGGGTCTTGTTGTCAAATTTATATTTGTCTTGAGTTATGAAATCTTGGGAGTTGAAGATCTTGGAGTTGAAAACCCTGGAGATGACAATCTTGGAGTTAATTATCTTGCTTAGGGGTAACGTCCAATCGATCGAGACGGTTTCTCGATAAACGAGTAAAACCGATAAATATCTCGTCTCGAGGGGTCCCGGTTTATCTATATCGATTGTTGTCCCGGTTTGCTCCCGGCTTTCTCTCGAAGCAGAAGACCATCTCGAACCTCCTCGAAATAACTCCACATGCTTCGAGAATGGAATCGAGATGCCGTCAAATGAAAGCTTGAACCATTCGGAAGGCGTAGGTTCCTTATATATGCACTCTGTGGCAGCGAGATTAATCTGGGCGAGTATACATGCATTTAAACACGAATAATGAATTAAATTGAACATGAATCATTTAATATTATTTTGTTATTCCGTCTAGAGATCTGTAGTCGCATACTTGCTTTGACAGCGCAATTTCTCTGTGCGTCATGAATGGAAAGAAAGAAACATCACAAATTGAAAATGTATAAACTGGCACAGTTATATAGAATTTGAATCACTATATGAGATACGCTGAGGAACTGCGAACTGAAATAAATTCTGCAAGTCTTAGAATACAATTCCATATGTTCCTCTGAAAGTGTATCAGAAAAGTGGATCTTTATCGTCAGAGATGTCCTCCGTATTCATAAATAAAGTGGATATGGAGAACGCAGGAACGGCAGGATCGAAGACTTCGAACAAACAACATGCGGTATCGTTTATATTAAAATTAAATGTATGCGTTGGTCTAAAGAGTGATTGCTCTCTGAATGATGCCGGATTGCCTGCAGTAAACTTGGGATGGGAATGGGGATTTACTTCTTTGGAGACCTTGAGTTCTTTCATAAACCCCACTAACCGGAATATTACCAATCATTCCCTGTATCAATCTACTCTGATCAGGAATAATCCCGCTTGGCTTGGCAGATTAATTGGCTTGGCAGATTTGCATTCACTATCCGTACCACGGAATCACCACCAGTTGTCATATGTCGCCCTGAGGGATGAGACGGAACATAGGGTAAAGGGGGTCTAACCCTGCTTATCATTTCGTTCATGTTTTGCATTTGATGGAAAAACCCAGCAAAATTCCCCCGCAACGCCATCACAGTTTCCTCTAATAACCCAATGTCATGTTGTAGGTTATGAAATCTTTGATCTACAATCTCTTCCTTCATTTGAGATGCTTCAACAAACCCCCTTAATTGCATATTCCCCACTTGCTCCACATCTTCACTAAATCTGATAAAAATAATCCCAGTAGCCTTCTCATTTCTATGCATATCCAAGCAAAGCTCGGCGGGAAGGGTAGAACCATATACAATTTCCCTAAGTGGCATCCTACGACCATCACGCCCCAAGTTTCTTCAACCCCCTAACAATCCCTCTTCAACACCTCTGATGTGCACTAACTCTTCTAAGGAAACATTATTGAAATCTATAGGAGTGAGGCTACATGCCATATTGTTGTAAATTATTAGCATACAAAACAAACAAAATGAAAAACTCACAATGACATTCATCAAACATGACTAAGTTAGTTGCTAACAAGTCAAAGACAACGAACTACTAGTTGACAGCACTCACTTTTTGTCGTTCGTGTACTATGCCAGTGGTCTGTCGATTTCGACGTGCGCACTACAATTGCATGAGTAGTATTCAAAGCACCGATAGAGCCCCATTGACCTATGACCTCAACAATTTGCATATCGTGACATGAGGTCAGAAGTCAATGAGTGCACTTGAGCATGTACCGACCTGTATCCTCTCGTCCCGTCCATCATCTGACCTTGGATCATGTTTAGAGATGTTAGGGGATTCCTCCGCGGTGATGCGGTTTGGTGGGGATGCGGTCTGCCTCCGCGGAAAGAAAGTAGTCGCAAGTATATAGAGGGCTAATTGTTTCTCTGACTGTATGGAATGCATGTACTGACTTGTGTCTGGGTTTTTGCATAACGGGGAGTGCGCAGGTGTGTGGTATGTCGTCACTTCCGGCCTGCTTGAATCGGGCGTGGCCTGGCTATGACTGAATGAGATGTACTGACTTGGTTCTGGGTGTTTTCCATCACGGGGATGTCACCTGATCACACTAGTTCAAGGTCATATTGAATGATAGGAATGCATGTACTGACCTGTTGTGGATATTGACTCTCATTGGCCTTTGACCTCAACAATTTGCATATTGGGAGAAAAACTACATCCGAACACAGAAGGGTTCCAATTCTGACCTTTGACAGCAAATCAGAAGCGAGTATTTTGACCTCGTCTGACTGTATGGAATGCATGTACTGACTTGGGTCTGGAGTTTTTCCATCACGGGGAGTGCGCAGGTGTGTGGTATGACGTCACTTCCGGTCTGCGAGTATGCAAAAAGTCTTAAATAGCTCATTGGCCTTTGACCTAAAAAAATTGCATACCGTGACCTTTGACAGCCAAACAGAAGCGAGTAGTTTGATCTCGTCTGACTGTATGGAATGCATGTACTGACTTGGTTCTGGGGTTTTTCCATCACGGGGAGCGCGCAGGTGTATGACGTCACTTCCGGTGTGCGTGAATCGGGCTTGTTCATTCATCCGGGACTTGTTAACATCCAGATCATTCATTGTGGTGGGTCTACGCAAGTGTGTGTCTTCACTTCCGGTTTCACTAAAACAGCCTCCGAACACAGACGAGTTCCAATTTTCCCTTAGACGTATGGTCCGGATTTTCCATGCGGGTTTTCCCCGGCCCGGCCCGGCCGCGTCGCGGGTTATCCGCCCGCACGCCTGAGCGGCATCACCGGAAGTGCGCGGGTGAATTACGGGACAAAAGTTTACATCCAGGTCAAAAGGTCAAAGGTCCCCCTTCCGGCGAGGCTCGGCCCTCTCCGGGCCAATATACAGCCTTTATCCATCCTTCCGAAGCATCCATATATAGAGGAGGGTCTCCGACAATATTACCATTTATTTATCCATGTTAAATGGCCAGTGGGGAACCCCCAGTTTTCCCCAGAACCGTATTGGCACGAAAAAATACATGAAACTATGGAACTTATAGAAATACATTTAATTTATAGGTGTTGGACGAGTCTCCACTCGCCGTCTTCCTGGTCTTTACCCGCACCTCGAACCTCTACAATAAATGTCCAGAAAACAAAGGAAGAGCGCTGCAGTAAAACAGAGTTAATGGCACGAAAAAATACATGAAACCATGAAACTTATATTAATAAACATAATCTATAGGTGTTGGACGAGTCTCCACTCGTCTTCTTCCTGGTCTTTACCCGCACCTCGAACCTCTATAGGTTTTCACTCTATAGGTTGCTCTTGTAACTTGTAACTCCTCGTCAATTTTTTTTGTGCTGGAATGCCCGCTCTTAACCTAGACCAAAACATGTACTTGATCTGTGGGCTGATTTCATTGACTCTCGATTTTACTGCAGTGCTCTTGCATTGTTTTCTGGACATTGATTGGCTACATTTGGCCCCACCCTAGGCCACTGATTGGCTACTTGCTAGACGCTGTTCAAGGCCAGTTTGACTGAATCCCCACATGTCTGGCATAGCCTTCATGGGCGCTTGTTTTATGCTTATATAGAAAACACACAAGACAGCTTTTTTTGGTGAGGTCTCATTTTGTTTTTGTATTCAGTGAACAACAACAACGTGAGAACAACCACGTGAAAACTGAAGCCCAGAACAGGGGGCTTGTACATTGAAATCGATAGAACTTTAGCCTTGAACAGGGGGCTTGTACATTGAAATCGATATAACTTAAGCCCAGAACCGGTGGCTTGTACATTGAAAGAACTTAAGCCCAGAACATTGAAATGATGAGCGACCCAGTCATATACGAGTACATCGCGGTCCCCGGCCTTGGGGTACTCGTCAAACATCTGTACAATGGCAGATAAGGTTCTTCCCCGGCATCGATGGTACATGTAAACCAAGCAATATTGTCCGCACACGCTACTGGCCAGGCTTTGCAACGCATTGACTGTTCCAACATCACGTCTCTGTGCCTGAAGTCTGTTAAATCGGAATGGAAGGGTGGCAGGCCGCACGGGCCAAAGTATTCGCCCTGCTGTTCTGACAAGTACACGGCCACCCAATGTTCACCGGGCCGATCCATTGGGTCCGTGTTGAGAACGTAAGAGGCAGGATACATACGGTCTAATGGGAACACATCTCGGGCAAACACCCTTTGAAAGACCATACGTGCCCCTGGGTCATTCTCCAGCACGGTGGTTATCTGGTCTGTATCCATGTTAGGTGGCAAAGTTACACAGGACGTTGCGCGCCATGTCCACTTGAATGATGTTGTTAAACTCCGCGTAGCAGATCACATTGACGGTGGTCCCGAGGGCTTGAGCAAAGTTGATTTCCAACCGTATATTGTCTTGCTTGGCCAGGGTCAGCTGATGGTCATTCTCTAAGGTGGGGTCAGATCGAAACAGAACAACGTGTATCCGTTCGCGTAGTCCTCCCGACTGATCATACTCCCTTCGTCCTGGTTGATTTGACCGGAGGCTGTAAACAGGCTCTGATAGGCTCGAATGAAATCCCCTCGCCCAAAGTTCGGTGTGAAGGCCGTGGCTGGAACCTGTTGCCCGTCCACATGCAGGGTCACAGACCAGACTACAGACCTTCTATACAGTCAGACGAGGTCAAAATACTCGCTTCTGATTGGCTACCAAAGGTCACGATATGCAAATGTTTGAGGTCAATGGTCAATAAGCTATTTAATCTTTCTATACTCGCAGGCCGGAAGTGACGTCAGTGACTCCCCATGATGGAAAAACCCCAGAACCTAGTCAGTACATGCATTCCACACAGTCAGACGAGGTCAAAATACTCGCTTCTGATTGGCTACCAAAGGTCACAATTGAAACTCTTCTGTGTTCGGAGGTAGTTTTTCTCCCCAAAATGCAATTTTTTAATGTCAAAGGTCAATGAGAGTCAATATCCACAACAGGTCAGTACATGCGTTCCTATCATTCAATATGACCTTGAACTAGTGCGATCACGTGACAACCCCGTGATGGAAAAAAACCCAGAACCAAGTCAGTACAACTCATGCAGCCATACCCAGGTAGCGCCCGATTCACGCAGACCGGAATTGACGTCATACCACACGCCTGCGCACTCCCCGTTATGGAAAAAAACAGACACAAGTCAGTACATGCATTCCATACAGTCAGACATACCATCAGGCCTCTATATACTTGGGACTACTTTCTGTCCGCGGAGGCAGACCGCAAAACCGCCAAACCGCATCACCGCGGAGGAATCCCCTAACATGTCTAAACATGATCCAAGGTCAGATGATAGACGGGATGAGAGGATAAGGTCGGTACATGCTCAAGTGCACTCATTGACCTTTGAGCTAATGTCACGATATGCAAATTTTTTAGGTCAAAGGTCAATGGGGCTCTATAGGTGCTTTGTATGCTACTTGCGTGACCTTTTCATGACTTCTGCACACTACCTCCGTGATTCGGTCGTGCATAATGAAATCTACAGTTGTCTCAAAAATCGACCAGCAATTTTAACAGTCGACAATTGATATTTATTCACATCAATTTTCTGAACTGTAGAGATCGTGATTCTGTATTGCTCGCGCTCATCACAAATTATAAAATCATAACGTGTGTATCGATTCACGTTATATAGTCTATAAAAAAATACAGTCGAGGTGTGACATAATCAACTTTTCGCGGGAAACTATGCAGCTCGAGTTGTTTTTGTTCTTGCTGTAATTCACCGGATATTTTTAAATAATTTTTTTGCGAGATTTTCTGCCATGATTTATAATCCCTTATATTGCTGATGAATAAGCTAATGTGATTTATTTCGAGAAGAATCAACAGATGATATTTTCCCCCATATTCCTAGCTATCATAGTATTTCGTGTCAGTCGAAGATGCATGCACTTTATGAATAAATTATTTGGAAGCTGCACAATTCTATCTAGTTCTCTCTATTTGAGTTGAGGGTCTTGTTGTCAAATTTATATTTGTCTTGAGTTATGAAATCTTGGGAGTTGAAGATCTTGGAGTTGAAAACCCTGGAGATGACAATCTTGGAGTTAATTATCTTGCTTAGGGGTAACGTCCAATCGATCGAGACGGTTTCTCGATAAACGAGTAAAACCGATAAATATCTCGTCTCGAGGGGTCCCGGTTTATCTATATCGATTGTTGTCCCGGTTTGCTCCCGGCTTTCTCTCGAAGCAGAAGACCATCTCGAACCTCCTCGAAATAACTCCACATGCTTCGAGAATGGAATCGAGATGCCGTCAAATGAAAGCTTGAACCATTCGGAAGGCGTAGGTTCCTTATATATGCACTCTGTGGCAGCGAGATTAATCTGGGCGAGTATACATGCATTTAAACACGAATAATGAATTAAATTGAACATGAATCATTTAATATTATTTTGTTATTCCGTCTAGAGATCTGTAGTCGCATACTTGCTTTGACAGCGCAATTTCTCTGTGCGTCATGAATGGAAAGAAAGAAACATCACAAATTGAAAATGTATAAACTGGCACAGTTATATAGAATTTGAATCACTATATGAGATACGCTGAGGAACTGCGAACTGAAATAAATTCTGCAAGTCTTGAAATACAATTCCATATGTTCCTCTGAAAGTGTATCAGAAAAGTGGATCTTTATCGTCAGAGATGTCCTCCGTATTCATAAATAAAGTGGATATGGAGAACGCAGGAACGGCAGGATCGAAGATTTCGAACAAACAACATGCGGTATCGTTTATATTAAAATTAAATGTATGCGTTGGTCTAAAGAGTGATTGCTCTCTGAATTAGGTGGTAATTACTGTCTTTATTTGGTTAATTTCCTAGACCCATGAAATCAGCAATAAATAATAGAACGTGAGTATATTATCAAGCGCCGCCCATAGTGCTGTTTCAGTTTTTTCTTTCAAAGAAATTAACACCGCTCACTTCGCTGTTGTTTCAAGCCGACTGTTTTTTCACAGACCGACTGTGACGTGGATCAGTTCCGATTGTCACCATTTCCGCTAATCATTTTCGGGCGAGCTTATCTCATAAATAAACTTTGCTGATATAATCTCCTTATTTTTTTTTTTTTTTTTTTTAAATAATCTCCTTATTTGAACAAGACTGTTATTCTCAGTAAAATGAAATCTGCAATGAATAATACCAAATTATAAAACAAATTACACATCGAGGTTAATACTGCGGTCAAACAAGTAACATAAGTTTCATTTTTCAGTTGAAACGATCTAAGGTTGGTCCAAAACACTTTATAGAACAATAATTAACGTATGCTTCCATACCACTATTATTCAGATAATATCCCGTTGAAGTGTCATGTATTCCGCGACGGATATCAGTCAGATACACAATCGATTATCGATGTGAGAGAAGATCATTCGATTATATATTTATAATTTATATATAACAGGATACATCTGGACATAGATATACCGAATAAACGATGAATAACATGGAAAACACCTTTAAAAAATCTCTTTCCGACGAGCGCCAACAAAATATGGTACCCGCGCAACACACTAATCGCCTGAGAAGTAAAGATAGGCCAAATTAACAGCAACAAAACACGGACATATTGAAACCGGGACCCCCTTCGAGATTACCGATCAATTTTGTATCCATCTCGAAAACCGGGGCATTTCGATCGAGATAGAACCGGGAGCAAACCGAGAGATGTCGTCCCGGTTCTGCCTTCCCGGTTTATAAAATATATTATATGTATAAAATTATGTTAGTTATCACCAGCTCAAAATATTTTCCTGTGTTAAAAGATAGGACAAAGCGAAATTATGCGAACCAGTACGTGATCATTAGCTGAAGTCATGGCTCACTGCACAGACAGGCACGGATTTCAGGATTTAGAGCAATGTAGAAGAGGCCTGGTCTAACTGGTCAAACTTTGCAAGTTTATGGATCAACGGAAACCCATTCTCCCATTGTCAGAGTTTGTGGCCTCCTAAAAGTCGGTGTAACACCCTCCGACTGCATTGTGCAGGAAAACGCTAAATTATTACACAAGAACACATGGGAAAACACGTCTTGTTTAAGTGTGACATGCTGAACCCACTCCGCTCAATTTAGAAGCTGACTATCAGTACTTTCATTTTTAAATCGTCCACTTTTAACCGACAATGTTTTTGTGTCAACACTCAGTCGCATAAACATGCACAATCTCATGCACAATACTGCAGAAATTTCAACAATATCGCAGTATTATACCAGATTATCCGCACTGTAGTTTTTTTTAGCAAAAAGTAAATAATAAATAATACAAATAAATAAACAAACAAAACAACACTTTTTACGTGTGTGGTTGTGTGTATACCAGACCATAAATATAAATTTACACCTTAGATATCTCCGAAATATACAAGATCCTAACTATGTTTTCATGTAGATATTTGCCTCAGAAGACCAAACAATGGCACAACATCAACAAGGACTAATATCCTGTCAGGTGTTAAATCACCATAGGCCACGACTGAGCTACCAGCAATTTAGCAAACCGTAAAAGACGAGCAAATATTATCCAAAATGTGTCCGGATGGGAAATGTAAATTCAAATTTCAGATGATTGAAACAATTGGATGCATCAATACATAATGCGTCAATTATAATTCGAGTAACATCCTGAACAGTGGATTCAGCATGTAAGGATAAATGGAATGAACTCTTCCCCATGCGCCAAAAAAAAAACCATTGCTACTGGACGGTTAATTACATGTAACTGAAACAGGCGAAGGGTTGATTCATCCACGTTGAATCAATATGGTATACAGCGGAAGTTAGCGGAAACAACTGTCCAAGCGAAAGAAAATACAAGAAAAAAAAAAAAAATAAAATAATAATAAACAATGAAGTCTGCAAAAAAACAAATATATATATATATAGTGTTCAAATCTCCTTGCCTGCTTTATCTATACCGTTACTTAACTTGTCACGTCCTGACAGATTGTAGTGTAGATCTATAAGCTTTCAATTTAGCGGAGAGAGATAGTCCTATAACTCTCAAAAAGAAAAAAAAGAAGAAAATTATGATGGAATTGAAGTTATTTTGTTCTTTCTACTCTCTAAGAACTGACTGAAGAATATAGCCCATCTCGATCCCAAATACCTTCATGTACTGCCCGAAAATGGCCACTTTACTTACTACAACCAACTGCGCCTGCGCAGATTGACGCGACTTGCATTCAAAAACACGCCATTCTGACTCTACCCCACACAAGCTTCACTTTGACACCCTCCACGACCCATTCGGACCCATAGCGGTCCATCTCTACCCCAAACACCTTCATGTACTGCCCAAAAATGGCCACTTTACTTAATACAACCAACTGCGCATGCGCAGATTGACGCAACTTGCATTCAAAAACACACCATTCTGACTCTACCCCACACAAGCTTCACTTTGACACCTCACACGACCCATTCGAACCGTGATTAGTCCATCTCTAACCCAAACACACCCCTACATAGCACCCAAAATGCCTGTTTTCTATGCTATGGCCAGACTGCGCATGCGCAGACTATTGAACACGGACGAACCATTAGCCCAGTCGGATGCTGCTGCACGAGAGCTTCAAAATAAGACCTCACTCGACCCCATTGGACCACCAGGGACTCACCTAGACTCCAACATGTACACCCCGTATGGCCCTATACACCCATAGCCATGCAGTATAGGCCTATGGGCCTACCCAGGCCTATGGGCCTACCCAGGCCTTGGTGACTTTTTTCAAAAATTTTACCGATTCGCTCCGCAACACTTCCTATCGTGTTCTAAATGACGAGACGAGTAAAACGAGACCCCACAACCCTACCGCAAATGTATAGAAGTACGTTTCCCAGGGGATAAACATTGAACCTATACCCCAGTATGGGACTATATGGGGCTCGGTGACTTTTTTCAAACATTTCACCGATTCGCACGGCGACACTTCCTATCATGTTCTAAATGACGAGACAAGTAAAACGAGACCCCACAACCCTACCGCAAATGTATAGAAGTACGTTTCCCAGGGGGACAAACATTGATCCTATACCCTCAGTATGGGACTATATGGGGTTCGGTGACTTTTTTCAAAAATTTCACCGATTCGCACGGGGACACTTCCTATCATGTTCTAAATGACGAGACGAGTAAAACGAGACCCCACAACCCTACCGCAAATGTATAGAAGTACGTTTCCCAGGGGGACAAACATTGATCCTATACCCTCAGTATGGGACTATATGGGGTTCGGTGACTTTTTTCAAAAATTTCACCGATTCGCACGGGGACACTTCCTATCATGTTCTAAATGACGAGACGAGTAAAACGAGACCCCACAACCCTACCGCAAATGTATAGAAGTACGTTTCCCAGGGGGACAAACATTGATCCTATACCCTCAGTATGGGACTATATGAGGCTATATCGTACTTTTTCAAAAATTTCACCGATTCGCACGGGGACACTTCCTATCATGTTCTAAATGACGAGACGAGTAAAACGCGACCCCACAACCCTACCGCAAATGCATAGAAGTGGGTTCCCCAGTAGGATAAACATTGAACCTATACCCCAGTATGGGACTATATGAGGCTATATCGTACTTTTTCAAAAATTTCACCGATTCGAACGGGGAAACTTCCTATCATGTTCTAAATGACGAGACGAGTAAAACGAGACCCCACAACCCTACCGCAAATCTATAGAAGTACGTTTCCCAGTAGGATAAACATTGATCCTATACCCTCAGTATGGGACTATATGAGACTATATCGTACTTTTTCAAAAATTTCACCGATTCGCACGGTGACACTTCCTATCATGTTCTAAATGACGAGACGAGTAAAACGAGACCCCACAACCCTACCGCAAATGTACAGAAGTACGTTTCCCAGTAGGATAAACATTGATCCTATACCCTCAGTATGGGACTATATGAGGCTATATCGTACTTTTTCAAAAATTTCACCGATTCGCACGGTGACACTTCCTATCATGTTCTAAATGACGAGACGAGTAAAACGAGACCCCACAACCCTACCGCAAATGCATAGAAGTACGTTTCCCAGGGGGACAAACATCGGTCCTATACCCTCAGTATGGGACTATATGAGGCTATATCGTACATTTTCAAAAATTTCACCGATTCGCACGGGGACACTTCCGATCATGTTCTAAATGACGAGACGAGTAAAACGAGACCCCACAACCCTACCGCAAATGCATAGAAGTACGTTTCCCAGGGGGGCAAACATCGGTCCTATACCCTCAGTATGGGACTATATGAGGCTATATCGTACTTTTTCAAAAATTTCACCGATTCGCACGGGGATACTTCCAATCATGTTCTAAATGACGAGACGAGTAAAACGAGACCCCACAACCCTACCGCAAATGTATAGAAGTGGGTTTTCCAGTAGGATAAACATTGAACCTATACCCCAGTATGGGTCTATATGGGGCTCGGTGACTTTTTTCAAAAATTTCACCGATTCGCACGGGGACACTTCCTATCGTGTTCTAAATGACGAGACAAGTAAAACGAGACCCCACAACCCTACCGCAAATGTATAGAAGTACGTTTCCCAGGGGGACAAACATTGATCCTATACCCTCAGTATGGGACTATATGAGGCTATATCGTACTTTTTCAAAAATTTCACCGATTCGCACGGGGACACTTCCTATCATGTTCTAAATGACGACACGAGTAAAA
This sequence comes from Hanleya hanleyi, assembly GCA_036873755.1. Classification (NCBI taxonomy): domain Eukaryota; kingdom Metazoa; phylum Mollusca; class Polyplacophora; order Lepidopleurida; family Hanleyidae; genus Hanleya; species Hanleya hanleyi. The sequence goes on from JAVTVY010027651.1 coordinate 61,390, forward strand.
CGAGACCCCACAACCCTACCGCAAATGTATAGAAGTAGGTTTCCCAGGATGGTACTAAACCCCACATACCCCATATAGGCATTTTCCCGTAATTTAGGATAAAGTCCGTATTCCGTATTTTTTCCGGAAAATTTTTACATACACCCACCCTGGAACTAGGGGGAGATAACTCTATTGATAGACAAGCCCCGTTAAGCCCGGCGACCTATATACCCCTCATACCCCATATAGGCATTTTCCCAGGTTTTTCGATAAAGTCCGTGTTCCGTATTTTTTTCAGGAAAAATTTTACATGCACCCACCCAGCCATCAAATACCCCTTCACCTAGGCTTCACGTTGATACCTCACTCGACCCCATTCGACCATTAGGGGCTCCCCTAGATGCCAAAACGTCTATTTTCATACCCTTGGGCCACCGCGCATGCGCAGAATGACCCTATTTCAACCCCACACCCAGTCCATTAGATGCCCCTTCACATAAGCTTCACTTTGATACCCTACTCGACCCCATTGGTACATTTGGGGCTCCCCTAGCTCCAACACGTCGATTTCCATACCCTTGGGCCACCGCGCATGCGCAGAATGACCCTAATTCAACCCCACACCCAGTCCATCAGATGCCCCTTCACATAAGCTTCACATCGATACCTTACTCGACCCCATTGGTCCATTAGGGGCTCCCCTAGCTCCAACACGTCTATTTCTATACCCTTGGGCCACCGCGCATGCGCAGAATGACCCTAATTTAACCCGCGCCCAGCCCATCAGATGCCCCTTCCCATAAGCTTCACCTTCATACCTCACTCGACCCCATTGGTCCATTAGGGGCTCCCCTAGCTCCAAAACGTCTATTTCCATACCCTTGGGCCACCGCGCATGCGCAGAATGCCGATAGTTCAACCCCGCGCCCAGCCCATCAGATGCCCCTTCCCATAAGCTTCACCTTGATACCTCACTCGACCCCATTGGTGCATTAGGGGCTCCCCTAGCTCCAAAAAGGCTATTTTCATACACTTCGGCCACCGAGCATGCGCAGAAGGCCGATATGTCAACCCCTCACCCAGCCCATTAGATGCCCCTTCACCTAAGCTTCACTTTGATACCTCACTCGACCCCATCGGACCATTTTATCTAGGGACTACTTTTTCTCCGCGGAAGCTTTTTCCCGAGACCGAATCACCGCCAAAACCGCGGCCAAACCGCATCACCGCGGATGAATACATCCTCAATACATCCTCTGCAGCAATTGGAACTCTCCTGGATTGGAGGTAGCTTTTGGTCCTTCTGCCGGAACTATATTGCATTTGACCTCCTCCCGGTTCCTCCCTAATATGCAAATTTTCTGAGTTGAAGTTAGGGGGAGATAACTCTATTGTTATTACATAATAAAGAACGATGTTGTGACGTCATAGTTACATCCGGGTGAAAGTTGCGTCAATTGACTCCTTTTTTTTGACCTCCTCCGTTTCCTCCCTAATATGCAAATTTCTGAGGTGAAGTTAGGGGGAGATAACTCTATTGTTATACATAATAAAGAACTCTATTGTTATGCCGCCAGGGGGCGCTCAAGTTACATCCGGGGGAAAGTTACCTCCGTTTCCCCTTTATACACTACTGGCAACCCAACAAAGTCCAGGCATGTGATACATTATTTTTCGCCCATTGGGATATTGGTGATAGATGACCACTCAGGCTTTACACAAATATATATATATATATATTCTCAGCGGCGGTAACGACCGCTAGATGGCGTGATCCGCTTCTTACCAAAGTGATTCGCAACTGCCCGCGCTGGTGCACTGAGACGGACATGATTTTCTCATTGATTTACAAGTTCGATTAGAGAATTTTATACATGCGATTATCGACGACAGATTTTCGTAGAAAATAAGGCCAAGAACCACTCTCAACTCTTAAAAACACGAGCGCCAGCAGTCTAGATGTAAAAGGCGATTCGGAACTACTGTATGCTTAAACATGCTTCGTTTCCTCTGCTTGACCACTTTCCCCTCTGACAAATATGTATTTCACAAACAAGTCTATTTTGTGTTTGTCTTGCAAATATTTGGTGGGGGGGGGGGGGGGCATGCCGCCCTTGTCTACGGTCATGAGTTAGGAGCAACTTACCCGAACTCCAAGAACTCGTCTTAAATTTGAAGTTGAATTGCCGTCAAACGTCTAGTACGATCGTGGAAATGCCGGATAATTCGAAGAGTGCAGAAAAACTAATATTCTTCAATCAATTTTTAGAAAGAATAGAGAGAACATAATTCTCACAGTAAAATGACTTCAATTCCATCATAATGTCTTTTTTTTCTTCTTTTTGAGAGCTATAGGACTATCTCTCTCTGCTAAATTGAAAGCTAAAAGATCTACTACAATCTGTCGGGACGTGACAGGTTGAGTATCGGTATACAGTGTTAGACAGCAGTAAATAAATGGATATTTTCAACGCCCTGGTTAATGTAGTAACATAAGGAGGTATACTGTAAGGATATCTGAAAAATGAAAACACACAAATACATAAAAGCACACATAAAAGCCACACACACATCCACGCGTTTACGGATGTGGGGGTTGCGCATATCTTTTGGAAGCGAAAGTATAATGTGTACAGTACAACACAGCGAGTTACAGACTTTCCGAGAGATGATTTCGAGGTATCATTCCAAGCATGGATTAATATTTAACACCGTTTAAAAGCTATACGATAATGCAGGATCAGCATTATTCATTTACGCCGACATTTTTTTCGTCGATAGTGGCAGAGCTCATTCATGAAATCGCCGCCTCACCATACGACCCACATCGCAATAGCTGCTCCTTAAGCATGCGCAGCTCGATTTTGTCCTAAAATACCGGAAGGCGACGGGAAGGGCGACGTCGCGTTTAAACAGAGCGATTTCGCGTCGCGTTTCATCTCTCAACATTATAAGAACGCGACGGGATGGGCGACGTCGTTGGCGACGTCGCCCATCGCGTCGTGTTGATTAAAGCGACGCGCGACGGAAAGGGCGACGTCGCGTTTAAAAAGGGCGACGCCGTGTCGCGTTCTATCTCTCAACATTATAAGAACGCGACGGGAAGGGCGACGGAATGGACGGTCCTTTCCGTCGCCTGCGACGCGCGACGCAAAAATGACCGAAATGGAACACCATACTCAACGCCTCTCCCAATATATATATTACATAGCATGATAGTTTGACGGACAGAAATTACGCTAACATATTTACAAAACAGAGCATGGCGCATCACTGTTAATATAGCAACATTCAGACGAAAAGTATTAACCAATATGATAACATCATCATAGCTGACTCATTTAAATACAGTGTGTGATCCATCAATAATTTAATAATATTAATGACAATTGGTAGTCCGGAAGTATTATCCATGCTCAGCGAAGACTTGGTGAGTTATGAAAATCGGCTAGATTTTAGTAAAAATTTGTGAACTCGTTTGAAAATATCGGTATTTTCAGGTAGTGACAATAATTTATCTCCAAAAAGAAGTACATGGCAGCTGATATTTGTTTTAGGTAAGCCTTGAAGTAATTCTTGTCGCGCGTTTGTGTAACGTGGACAGACTAGTAAGAAATGGTTGATGTCCTCGCGGTTTGCACCGCATAAACATGAGGCATCATCTGATATGTGTCTTTCATACATGTGCGATTTGAGAGAACTGCAGCCAAGCCTTAGCTGAGCATGGATGATCTGTGCGTCGCGCTGGCCGCAGTAGTAATAGTTCGGAATACATGGATCGTTTAAGGAAAGTTGCTTACAGAAACTAAGGTATGATGGTGATTGTCGAATTGTTTGGTCAAGTTCATTCCAGGGTCGTATTACAGAAGGAAGAAAGGAGTTTGCATGGAGGACTGTTCTGGAAAAGGGCATAACAAAGTTATCAGCGTTTCGTAAAGGATATTCAGTTGAATCGGATATTCGTGGAGGAATAAGAACGGACAAAAAATGTGGTTTATGTCCATGTAACATTTTGTAGAGTAGGCGGAGTTTGTGACGTTGTCTGCGTTCAGATAAGGGAACAAATCCGGTTTCCCGATATAGGAAACCGTGACTCGTTCTTAGGGCATCGAGTTGTAAGTTTTCAAGTAAGACACATTGTTGCCGGTTCCAGTTAGCCCAAACAACATCTGCATAGTCAAATAGAGGTAGAATATATGCGGAGTATAGTTTATGTAGGGCTTTACGAGATAGCCTGTATTTGAGACTACGCAAACAATTGATCATAGGAATAATTTTCTTTGAGACGGATTGGATATGTGCATTCCAGTGACCAGATGATTGAAACGCTAGTGTTTATGTTCTTTTACCAATGAGATCTGAGTGTCGCCGAGGAAGAGTGGTGGTCCGCTATCCGGATTAGCTATATGAGAGAATATCAGAAATTTTGTTTTTTTCTGCGCTGAATTGAACAAGCGACGTATTTGCCCAGTCTGAGACTCTCTGGAGATCAGAATTTAAAAGAACAATTGCAGTTTGCTGGTCTTCCACGGCAATATATAGGGAGGTATCATCATCAAATAACCGGATGTTACAGTTTATATCCGAAACTATATCGTTAATATATATTAAGAACAAAGGTGTTCCTAGCACAGACCCTTGTGGTACTCCTGCTGTAACAGTTTTAGTGTCCGAGAGTTTTCCATTTATTAATACTAGTTGTTTTCTGCTATGCAGATAGTCAGAGAGCCAGGCCAGAAGTCTTCGACGAATGCCAATCGCATGGAGTTTATGAATGAAGCCCTTGTGCCAAACTCTATCAAAAGCTTTTGTTATATCACAGAATACAGCTTTGACTTCCTTAACGTCATCCATTGCCTCGCAAATAAAGTTATAAATATCGACTAGCTGATAAACAGTACTGTCACCAGGTAAAACACCTGATTGGAGATTCGTTAGCAGATTGTTGTCGATTAAGAAATTGAATATATATTTGAATATGCATTTTTCAAAGATTTTGCTAATAGAACTAGGAATGAGATAGGTCGGTAGTTTGATAGCAAGTTTTTAACTCCTTTTTTGTTGGTGGGGGTGACATATGCCCTTTTCCACGGGTCTGGCATTTTTGCATGATCTAGGCATTTGTTAAAGAGAGAACAATGAGGTTCGGCAATTTCCCTAGCAATGCATTTTAAAATTCTATTATTAATTGCGTCAGGTCCCGGCGCTTTTCCGATGTTTACATTCACAAGCGTATGTTGAACGTCATCTTTGGTTATGACAAGGGAATCGAGAGTACTGACGTTTAAAGGCAGGTCCGGTAGAACAGTATTGCTATCGTCGATAGTAGAATTATCCACAAAGAAATTATCGAAAACATTGGTTATTTCACATGGATCACTGAGGACTTGGTCATTGTATATTATACTTGGAAATTGAACATTGTTGTTTTGTTCTTTGGTATACGATTTGATTAGCTTCCACCACTCTTTCGTTTGAAAGTCGGTTTCAGCGATTTTAATTTAGTTTCGTATTCCTTCTTTGCCTGTCTAATTTTTAGCTCATCTGGGCCGAAGGCCCGATGGGCTTATGCCATGGCCTGACTATCCGTCGTGCGTCGTCCGTCGTCCGTTGTGCGTCGTGCGTCGTGCGTAAACATCTTCTTCTCTGAAACCGCTTGGCCGATTAAGCTGAAACTTGGCATGCATGTTCCCCCCAATGAGGACACCAGAATTTGTTCATGCCGTGTCGATACGATTTTAAATATGGCCGCCATGGCGGCCATCTTGAATTTGCCATTGAAACATTGTTATCGCGATTTCTTAGGAACTACTGCATAGATCTTTCTCAAATTTGGTACAGAGGTTCCCCTTGGGGTCTAGTTGTGCAAGATACCTGTTGTGGTCTGATTCACAAATCCAATATGGCCACCAGGCGGCCATCTTTTATTTCCCCATGAAACATTGTTATTGCAATTTCTCAGGAACTACTTTGTGGATCTTCCTCAAATTTGGTACACAGGTTCCCCTTGGGGTCTAGTTGTGCAAGATAACTTTTCTACTCTGATTCGAACATCCAATATGGCCACCAGGCAGCCATCTTGGATTTCCCTATGAAACTTCGTTATCGTGATTTATCAGGAAGTACTGCATGGATCTTTCTCAAATTTGATACACAGGTTCCCCTTAGTGTCTAGTTGTGCAAGATGCTTTTGTGGTCTGATTCAGAAATCTAATATGACCACCAGGCGGCCATCTTGGATTTCGAAATGAAACATTGTTATCTCGATTTCTCAGGAAGTACTGCATGGATCTTTCTCAAATTTGGTACAGAGGTTCCCCTTGGGGTCTAGTTGTGCAAGATACAATTTGTGGTCTGATTGAAAAATCCAATATGGCCACCAGGCGGCCATCTTGAATTTGCCAGTGAAATCTTGTCATCATTATTTTTCGTTAACTACTGCATGGATCTTTCTCAAATTTGGTACACAGGTTCCTCTTGGGGATCTAGTTGTGCAAGATACCTTTTCTGCTCTGATTCGAACATCCAATATGGCCACCAGGCGGCCATCTTGGATTTCCCTATGAAACTTCGTTATCATGATTTATCAGGAAGAACCGCATGGATCTTTCTCAAATTTGATATACAGGTTCCCCTTGGGGTCCAGTTGCGCGAGATACAATTTGCGGCCTGATTGAAAAATCCAATAGGACCACCAGGCGGCCATCTTGGATTTCCAGATGAAACATTATCGCGATTTCTCAGGAACTACTGCATGGATCGTTCTCAAATTTGGTACAGAGGTTCCCCTTGGGGTCTAATTGCGCAAGATACAATTTGTAGTCTGATTGAAAAATCCAATATGGCCACCAGGCGGCCATCTTGGATTTCCAGATTAAACATTGTTATCGTGATTTCTCAGGAACTACTGCATGGATCTTTCTGAAATTTGGTACAGAGGTTGCCCTTGGGGTCTAGCTGTGCAGGATACCATATATGGTCTGATTGAAAAATCCAATATGGCCTCTTGGATTTCCCCTTGAAATTTTGTTATCGTAAATTCTTAGGATATTACTGCATGGATGTTGATACACAGGTTCCCCTTGTGGTCCAGTTGTGCAAGATACCTTTTTTTAGTTCATTTCGAAAATCCAATATTGCCGCATCTTGAATTTCCCATGAAACTGTATCATAAAATCTCAGGAAATAACTGCATGGATCATTTTATAGTGTTCAGGGGGACAACACAAGTTACAAACTCATCTATTGCAGTTCTTTAGTAAAAATTTCTCACAGCTACTTTCTCCAGTTACAGACAGATGACCTACAGTGCCGTGGCACTATCTTTTACATCTTCGCAGACAGATGGGGGTATCTCTTGGTTAGGCCATACCTCACCAGGGATTACTTTCATTGGAAAAATGTCCTGTTACATCTCATTGCCATCGTAACAACCCAGTCGCACATATTTCGTACTCGACATGTCTCCCCCTGGTGCATATACCCACAAAATATTGGAATCGTAGGTTAAAACCTGTCCAATGTACTGTCCGGACACGAAGTGGACAGACGGACGAACGACTGCAATCACATAATAAAAATTGGTTCTGGTTATTGCTTATACAGCTTACTGACAATCACACATTATATTTTGGTATAATTGCCTTTATTCCATAACCTCCAATTACAATCATGAATTTGCAGCTTGACCTCCTGTGAAATCGACTATGTTGCCATTTTGTTCAGGGGAGACAACGCAAGTTAGAAAATCATCTATTGCAGTTCTTCAGTAAAAATTTCTCGCAGCCACTTTCTCCAGTTATAGCCAGATGAGCGCTACAGTGCCGTGGCACTATCTTTTGATATTGTTTCGTTTCGAATATTTCTAAAATTTTCCCAGTGGTGAGGTAAATTTGACTGCTTCGCTTTGCGATGAGTTCTATCGCGTCTTCTCATTAGACCACGAAGTTCACTATTCATCCAGGGTTTATCGCGGGGTCTTATCATAACATTTTTGTTGGGAATATATTTCTTACATGTTTCTGTGATATGGTTAGTTACGCGGACAGTAGCGGTATCCGGATCAGGCTCAAGTAAAGTAATCCAGTCAGATTGTCTTATTGAATTGCGGAAACCAATTTCGTCCATCTGATCATACTTCCATATTTGGCGGCCGTAACAGGAAAGCGCCGGGACCTTGAAGTTCAACGTCACAAACGTAGCATGGTGATCTCTGGCAAAGGGGGGCATTACACCAGAACGATGTACATTATTTGTGCAGGATACCATAATTAAGTCTATTAACGACTGTGAGTATGGAGTAATCCTGGTTGGCTCAGTAATTATTTGCTTAAGATCGGATTGAACTTCAAGTTCTTCAACTTTTGAGTGTTTTTGGTGTAAACAATCCGCATTGAAGTCCCCAACAATAATGCATTTGTTGTGCATGCGATCTCTTGCCTTCCCTATTCAGTTGTTGATCAGGTCCCAATAACCCACTCTTGCTGACGGTAGTAGTAGTATAAGGCTATTTAAAGTCATATTCACCCCTTTGCACTTAAACTTGAGGGATAACTCGTGATTTCTCTAAAGCATCCGACAGAGGGCGCCACCAGCTCAAGAGAGCTCCCCGCAAAATGTACTTTTGTGATTTTTGGCAAATGACGGGTTATCTTCCCTGATTCGAACATTTGCATGTTAAAGCTATACGGGAAAATGCATGTATGGGGTATGGATGGTCCGATCGAGTTGAGTGAGGTATCAATATGAAGCATTCGTGAAGGGGCATCTGATGGGCTGGGTGCGGGGTTGAAATATGTCATTCTGCGCATGCGCGGTGGACAAAGGGTATGGGAATAGACGTTTTGGGATCTAGGGGAGCCACTATTGGTCCAATTGAGTCGAGTGAGGTATTAATGTGAAACCTATGTGAGGGGGCATCTGATAAACTGGGTGTGGGGTTGAAATATCGGCATTCTGCGCATGCGCAGTTGACCAAGGGTATGAAAATAGACGTTTTCGGGTCTAGGGGACCCCCTAATGGGCCGATAGAGTCGTATGAGGTATCATCGTGAAGCACACATGAGGGGGCATCCGTCTGGACTAGTGCCTCAGCCGTTGTCAACATTCTGGGCATGCGCAGACAGGGAATTGTGGGAAAAGGGTATGGAAATACACGTTTTGGGGTCTAAGTGGGCCACTAGTGGCCCTATGGAGTCGTATGAGGTATCAATGTGAAGCAATCGTGAAGGAGCATCCGACGGGATGGGTGCGACGTGGAACTGACGTCATTCTGCGCATGCGCAGTAGACCAAGGGAATGGAAATATACGTTTTGGGATCTAGGGGAGCCCCTAATGCGCCGATGGAGTTGTATGAGGTATTAATGTGAGGCCTATGTGAGGGGGCATCCGCCTGGACCAGTGTGTCGTTCGTGTTCAACATTCTGCGCATGCGCAGAAAGGGAATTGTGGGAAAAGGGTATGGAAATAGACGTTTTGGGGCCTGGGTGGGCCACTAGTGGTCCTATGGAGTCGTATGAGGTATCAATGTGAAGCATTCGTGAAGGAGCATCAGATGGGATGGGTGTGACGTGGAACTGACGTCATTCTACGCATGCGCAGTAGACCAAGTGTATGAACATAGACGTTTTGGGATCTAGTGGAGCCACTAATGAGCCGATGGAGTTGTATGAGGTATCAATGTGAAGCCTATGTGAGGAGGTATCCGCTATCCGTGTTATTTTATAGCTCTCGGGGTGTAAACCACGACTTGAAGGGATGTCCACGTCACCTGTGACGTCACTGGCAACGTCATCAGTGAGAGTAGTAGCGAAATCGGGAGTTTCGGAGGTGCGATGGTGTGCATTTGGAGTAGATAACGACCAATTTTTCCATCCAACTATCTGGTAGAGTTACCTGTGAGTGTGAGTGTATGCGCGCGTGTGTGTGAGTGAGTGAATGAGTGAGTGAGTGAGTGAGTGTGAGTGGGTGAGTGAGTGAGTGAGTGAGTGAGTGAGTGAGTGAGTGAGTGAGTGAGGCGTGCCCAACGCCCGTCTTAATGCTTGGACGCACTAACGACGGTGAGTGAGTGAGTGAAGTGACTGAGGTAGTGAGTGAGGGAGTGAGTGAGTGAGTGAGTGAGGTACGAAGTGAGTGAGTGAGTGAGTGTTTGTAGCAACGCCCGCCAACCTCAACGCTTCAACGCCCTGGTGAATTAGCCCAAATGCTTTCATTTTTCTAGACACCAATACATCGAAATGCAGTGACGTCCGCCGTTACGCCCTAGCATAACGCCTTGACGTCGTGATGTAGACAGATGACAGAACAACAACAACAACAAGGATGAGAGAACAACAACACCAGCAAGTTTTTTCACATAGTTTATTTTCCCCTCCATCATAACATACCCACGCTGGGGGAGCCTCGTTGGGTTTGCTTACAATTCAAGAAGTGTCTTATCCAATCAGAGGCCACCATTTGGGCCTGTCATATTCGTTCCTGTCCGTTAGATGTATTCTCAGCTGTCCAATCAGAAGTCGCTGTTTCAGAAAGTTCCATCTTTGCTCGGTGTGACCTAATATTATTCTTACTCATTCATTCATCTGTCTGTATATATGTTACAAGTCTCTCTTTCGAGATAATCGCGGTCATATTTTCCATACAAGGAAAAAACGGCCTTTGGTGGCAAGCTCTCACTTCGCCAATCAGTGCACGGGTGATGCGTTCAACCAATGGGGTAGTCGGTCAGCTTGGTCAAGAAAAACGTAACATTGGTCACCCTCTCCACTGTCCACTTGGTGTTGGGGCGTTGCTGTTGAGCCCATTCCAAGGGATCCACGGTGTCCAGTTTCTCCAGCATCGTCTCTAGCGAGGCCCGGTTAATGATGGTAAACGGTTGGTCAAATACCCGGATGTTACTGCTCGGGTAAAAGTATCGGACTTGATCTGTCTCCTTATGCTGCAGCACATAACCAAACGCCAGATTTAATTTGAAGGACGTAGCTTGGTCATTGAAGACGGCTTCCATGTAGCTGCGTAGTCGGACGAGATCGGTCAGTCGGAAATTGTAGATACCTTGAATAGGACGATGACAATGGAAACAGTGCCGTATCATGGGCCAATGGCGCCGATAGATGTCACTCACTGGATGGGCGTCCGGTAAGAGATCACTAAGAACATTTATGGGCTCGTCCAGAAAATGTTCGATCTCGTCAGGCGTATGACTCGAAACCGTAACGCTGGGGTCCGGTTGGATAACATGGCCCTTCTGGACTGTGGGTATAGGCGGACTCTTCGTCATCGCATCACCAGTGGCGTTTGTCTCCCCGGGTTCATCTTCACTAGGGTCTGACCTTCCGTGGCTCCTCTTTAGTGGAAAGTTGTCGCCCAAACCGTAGAGACGGGGCATGCAGCAAACGTTGGTGCTGTCTTAACCGACTAGGTCGTTTGAAGAGTCGACCGCAATCGTTACATTGTACCGTCGCACCCTCGTGGAGTGCCCTCTCATGACGCAGTAATTTATCCTCCCGATTGAACGACCGTGCGCAGATTATACAAGTATACCGTGCATCGTTGTGGATGGAGGCCTTGTGACGTCGTAAACTTTTTAGACGAGTAAACTGCTTCTGGCAAGTTGTGCAAATGCACATCTTGGTGGGTGACAGAGTGTCTCATGAAACGGCCAGGCCGCTTCCCTTTTATAGCGCGCTAGCTGATGATCTATTTTTAGCACACTCAGTTAAACTACCCCAAGTCGAGGACCGACACTGTTGTACTGGTGTACGACTGAGCCGCATTACGCGTGTGTGTGTGTGTGGGCCGTGGAGTTACATCCGGGATCTTGTCAACATCCGGGTTTCCAAGTGGGTTTTTCCCATCGTTTCTCCCGTCTTCCATCCGGTACTGTGGTTTTACATCCGTGTCCTCATCTTACATCCGGGTTTTTCATGAGCCGCATTGCGCGCGTGTGTGTGTGTTTGTGTCCATCCGTGCACAATGTAGAATTACGTTCTCTCCTAAAACTTCTTCTCATCGCATCAATATGCTCAGACCCATTCAATATAAACACAATCAAGAGACATCAACAGCAACAGGCACATTGCGTAATACACGTTTTATTATCCTCTCACCACCACCACCTGGCGTTTAGCAACGATCAGCATGTAGACATATAGAGTATGTACGGCATGTTATGGTATTCATCAGTGCATGGGTGACGCATTCAGCCGATGGGGGTGGTCGGTCAGCTTGGTAACGAAAAACGTGACATTGGTCACCCTCTCTACGACCCATTGTGTGTTGGGGCGTTGTTGTTGGGCCCATTCCAAGGGATCCACGGTGTCCAGTTTCTCCAGCATCGTCTCTAGCGAGGCCCGGTTAATGATGGTAAACGGTTGGTCAAATACCCGGATGTTACTACTCGGGTAAAAATATCGGGCTTGGTCTGTGTCCTTATGCTGCAGCACATAACCAAACGCCAGATTCAACTTGAAGGCCGTAGCTTGGTCATTGAAGATGGCTTCCACGTAGTTGCGTAAGCGGGCGAGGTCGGTCAGTCGGAAATTGTAGATATCTTGAATAGGGCGATGACGGTAGAAACAGTGCCGGATCATAGGCCAATGGCGCCGATAGACGTCACTCACTGGATATTCTTCGTGTAACAGATGGCTAGGAACATTTATGGGTTCGTCCATGAAGTGTACTTTGCCCTCCATGTCATCCAAAATCTAGCCCAAGGTCTTGTCGTCGAAATTTGACTGTTGAATTAGGGCGATATCATCATCAGCCCTCGTGCGATGGCTGGGAGTTCCCGCTGTCTCGATACTGGTGCCTATGGGCTCTTCTATTTGCAAACGTCGCTGCGGAACAGGGTGTCGTGTGCGTTGGTGTCGCAGCAACTGGCTGGTCATTTTGAAAAGCCGACCACATTCTTCGCATGGATGCTTGGGTACTTCATGGCGTGCACGTGTGTGGCGCTGTAAATGATCCGAGCGCTGAAACGACAGTGAACATATCGTACAGCTATACCGGGCGGTTCCTTCGTGCTTGATAGCCTCATGGCGGCGCAAGTCGTGCAGACGAGTGAATGATTTCGAGCACGTAGTACAAGTGAACATCTTGGTGGTTGACAGAGTGTCTGATGAAACGGCCAGGCCACTTCCCTTTTATAGCACGCTAGCTGGTGATCTATTTTTAGCACACTCAAATCGAGGACCCCAAATCGAGGACCGAGACTGGTGTACTGGTGTACGACTGTGCCGCATTACGCGTGTTTGTGTGTATGTGTGGGCTGTGGAATTTACATCCGGGCTTCCAAGTGGGTTTTTCCCGTCGTTCCTCTGTCTTCCATTCGGGTACGCTGGGTTTACATCCGGGCCTTCGTCTTACATCCGTGTTTTGGACACCTGTTGACCTCAGTAATTTCCATATAGCCTCTGTCAGGTCACTTCCGCTTCCGTTCACGTGACCAGAACTGACCTTTGGCCCCTGCGCGCTGACAAAACAATACCGGATAAAAATTGCGAGCAGGGGCCAAAGGTTAGTTCCGGTCACGTGAACGGAAGCGGAAGTGACCTGACAGAGGTCATATGCAAATTACTGAGGTCAACAGGTGTCCAAAACACGGATGTAAGACGAAGGCCCGGATGTAAAACCACCGTACCCGGATGAAAGACAGAGGAACGGCGGGAAAAACCCACTTGGAAACCCGGATGTTGACAAGATCCCGGATGTAAAATCCACAGCCCACACATACACACACACACGCGTAATGCGGCACAGTCGTACACCAGTACACCAGTCTTTTTTCATCGATTTGGGGTCCTCGATTTGAGTGTGCTGAAAATAGATCACCAGCTAGCGTGCTATAAAAGGGAAGCGGCCTGGCCGTTTCATCAGACACTCTGTCAACCACCAAGATGTTCACTTGTACTACGTGCTCGAAATCATTCACTCGTCTGCACGACTTGCGCCGCCATAAGGCTATCAAGCACGAAGGAACCGCTCGGTATAGCTGTACGATATGTTCACTATCGCTTCAGCGCCCGGATCATTTACAGCGCCACACACGTGCACGCCATGAAGTACCCAAGCGTCCATGCGAAGAATGTGGTCGGCTTTTCAAAATGATCAGTCGGTTGCTGCGACACCAACGCACACGACACCCTGTTCCGCAGCCACGTTTGCAGGTAGAAGAGCCCGTAGGCACCAGTATCGAGACAGCGGGAACTCCCACCCATCGCACGAGGCCTGATGATGATATCGCCCTAATTCAACAGTCAAATTCCGACAACAAGACCTTAGGCCAGATTTTGGATGACGTGGAGGGCAAAGTACACTTCGTGGACGAACCCGTAAATGTTCCTAGCCATCTGTTACACAAAGACCATCCAGTGAGTGACATCTATCGGCGCCATTGGCCTATGATCCGGCACTGTTTCTACCGTCATCGCCCTATTCAAGATATCTACAATTTCCGAATGACCGACCTCGCCCGCTTACGCAATAACGTGTGAGCAATCGTCAATGACCATGCTACGGCCGTCAAGTTGAATCTGGCGTTTGGTTATGTGCTGCAGCATAAGGACACAGACCAAGCCCGATATTTTTACCCGAGCAGTAACATCCGGGTATTTGACCAACCGTTTACCATCATTAACCGGGCGTCGCTAGAGGCGATGCTGGAGAAACTGAACACCGTGGATCCCTTGGAATGGGCCCAACAACAACGCCCCAACACACAATGGGTCGTAGAGAGGGTGACCAATGTCACGTTTTTCGTTACCAAGCTGACCGACCATCCCCATCGGCTGAATGCGTCACCCATGCACTGATGAATACCATAACATGCCGTACATACTCTATATGTCTACATGCTGATCGTTGCTGAACGCCAGGTGGTGGTGATGAGAGGATAATAAAACGTGTATTACGCAATGTGCCTGTTGTTGTTGATGTCTCTTGGTTGTGTTTATATTGAATGGGTCTGAGCATATTGATGCGATGAGAGGAAGTTTTCGAAGAGAACGTAATTCTACATTGTGCACGAATGGACACAAACACAAACACACACACGCGCGCAATGCGGCTCATGAAAAACACGGATGTAAGATGAGGACACGGATGTAAAACCACAGTACCCAGATGGAAGACGGAGGAACGATGGGAAAAACCCACTGGGAAACCCAGATGTTGACAAGATCCCGGATGTAAAATCCACTGCCCACACACACACACACACACACGCGCGCGCGTGATGCGGCTCAGTCATACACCAGTACACCAGTCTCGGTCCTCGACTTGGGGTAGTTTAACTGAGTGTGCTAAAAATAGATCACCAGCTAGCGTGCTATAAAAAGGAAGCGGCCTGGCCGTTTCATCAGACACTCTGTCAACCACCAAGATGTTCACTTGCACAACTTGCCAGAAGCAGTTTACTCGTCTAAAAAGTTTACGACGTCACGAGGCCTCCATCCACAACGATGCACTGTATACTTGTATAATCTGCGCACGGTCATTCAATCGGGAGGATAAATTACTGCGTCATGAGAGGGCACTCCACGAGGGTGCGACGGTACAATGTAACGATTGTGGTCGACTCTTCAAACGACCTAGTCGGTTAAGACAGCACCAACGTTTGATGCATGCCCCGTCTCTACGGTTTGGGCGACAACTTTCCACTAAAGAGGAGCCACGGAAGGTCAGACCCAGTGAAGATGAACCCGGGGAGACGAACGCCACTGGTGATGCGATGACGAAGAGTCCGCCTATACCCACAGTCCAGGAGGGCCTGGTTATCCAACCGGATCCCAGCGTTACGGTTTCGAGTCATACGCCTGACAACATCGAACATTTTTTGGAAGATGCAGTGGATGCTCCTAGCGATCTCTTACAGGACGCCCATCCAGTGAGTGACATCTATCGGCGCCATTGGCCCATGATACGGCACTGTTTCCATCGTCATCGCCCTATCCAAGGTATCTACAATTTCCGACTGACCGATCTCGCCCGTCTACGCAGCTACATGGAAGCCGTCTTCAATGACCAAGCTACGTCCTTCAAATTAAATCTGGCGTTTGGTTATGTGCTGCAGCATAAGGAGACAGATCAAGTCCGATACTTTTACCCGAGCAGTGACATCCGGGTATTTGACCAACCGTTTACCATCATTAACCGGGCCTCGCTAGAGACGATGCTGGAGAAACTGGACACCGTGGATCCCTTGGAATGGGCTCAACAACAACGCCCCAACACCAAGTGGACAGTGGAGAGGGTGACCAATGTTACGTTTTTCGTGACCAAGCTGACCGACCACCCCATTGGTTGAACGAATCAATCGTGCACTGATGGGCGAAGTGAGAGCTTGCCACCAAAGGCCGTTTTTTTCCTTGTATGGAAAATATGACCGCGATTATCTCGAAAGAGAGACTTGTAACATATATACAGACAGATGAATGAATGAGTAAGAATCATATTAGGTCACACCGAGCAAAGATGGAAGTTTCTGAAACAGCGACTTCTGATTGGACAGCTGAGAATACATCTAACGGGCAGGAACGAATATGACAGGCCCAAATGGTGGCCTCTGATTGGATAAGAGACTTCTGGAATTGTAAACTACCCCAACGCGGCTCTCCTAGCGTGGGTATGTTATGATGGAGGGGAAAATAAACTATATAAAAAAACTTGCTGTTGTTGTTGTTCTCTCATCCTTGTTGTTGTTGTTGTTCTCTCATCTGTCTACATCATGACGTCAAGGCGTTATGCTAGAGCGTAACGACGGACGTCACTGCATTTCGATGTATTAATGTCTAGAAAAATGAGAGCTTTTGGGCTAATTCACCAGGGCGTTGAAGCGTTGAGATTGGCGGGCGTTGCTACAAACACTCACTCACTCACTCACTTCGTCCCTCACTCACTCACTCACTCACTCCCTCACTCACTGCCTCAGTCACTCCCTCACTCACTCACTCACCGTCGTTAGTGGGTCCATGCGTTAAGACGGGCGTTGGGCACGCCTCACTCACTCACTCACTCACTCATTCACTCACTCATACACAGGCGCGCATACACTCACACTCACAGGTAGCTCTACCAGGTAGTTGGATGGAAAAATTGGTCGTTATCTACTCCAAATGCACACCATCGCACCTCCGAAACTCCCGCTTTCGCTACTACTCTCACTGATGACGTCGCCAGTGACGTCACAGGTGACGTGGACATCCCTTCAAGTCGCGGTCTACACCCCGAGAGCTATAAAATAACACTCCCTAGACACATTCGGACCCATAGTGGTCCATATCGGTCTCAAAATGTCTATTTCCGTACTACGGCGTGCATAGAGCATGCGCAGAATAACGATATTCCTAACACCCATCCACCCAAGCGGATGCGCCCTCACGTATGCATCACATTGATACCTCACTCCACTCAATCAAACCATTAGTGGCTCACCTAGACCCCAAAACGTCTATTTCCATACCCTTTTCCCACAATTCCCTGTTTGCGCATGCGCAGAATGTGGACAACGGCCGACACACTAGTCCAGGCGGATACCTCCTCACATAGGCTTCACATTGATACCTCATACAACTCCATCGGCTCATTATTGGCTCCCCTAGATCCAAAAACGTCAATGTTCATACACTTGGTCTACTGCGCATGCGCAGAATGACGTCATTTCCACATCTCACCCATCCCATCGGATGCTCCTTCACGAATGCTTCACATTGTTACCTCATACGACTCCATAGGACCACTAGTGGCCCACCCAGACCCCCAAAACGTCTATTTCCATACCCTTTTCCCACAATTCCCTTTCTGTGCATGCGCAGAATGTTGAACACGAACGACACACTGGTCCAGGCGGATGCCCCCTCACATAAGCTTCACATTAATACCTCATACAACTTCATCGGCCTATTAGGGGCTTCACTAGATCTCAAAACGTCTATTTCCATACACTGGGTCTACTGCGCATGCGCAGAATGACGTCAGTTCCACATTTCACCCATTTCATTGGATGCTCCTTCACGAATGCTTCACATTGATACCTCATACCACTCCATAGGTCCAATAGTGGCCCACCCAGACCCCAAAACGTCTATTTCCATACCTTTTCCCCACAATTTCCTGTCTGCGCATGCGCAGAATGTTGAAAACGCCCGAGTCACTAGTCCAGGCGGATGCCCCCTCATATAGGCTTCACATTAATACCTCATACAACTCCATCGGCCCATTAGGGGCTCCCCTAGATCCCAAAACGTCTATTTCCATACCCTTGGTCTACTGCGCATGCGCAGAATGACATCAGTTCCACGTCACACCCACGTCAGTATAAATGAAAGGCAGAATATAAGACAGCATGAATTTTTTTAGTTGAGCTGAAGCGGGGCTTCTTGTCGTTCTTTCTTATTACAACGGGTTAAATAGTCATAACACATGCTCAAATTTACATTTGTGTATCAATACTGCAGGCCAGCGCGGACACGCTTATTTAGGTGACAACCTGCTTTATAAAAGCGCCCTATCCGCGCCCTGTATATTTCAATATACATGGCGCGTGGAGAGAACGCGGATAGGGGTGCTTGTCTATTTCCTGTAGGACAAGAATACGAACGACGCAGGTAAGTTTATTTCGATTCATAGTTGTTGCACGAATCGCAAGTGGTTCGAAATAGTTACCATGTGTGAATGACTGCTGGTTGCTTGCATACATGTAGGTCAATGAAAAACAGGTGTAGCTAATTAGCGATAATGCATTTGAGTCATCGAAATAAATGATCCGAAATATGGAACATAAATATATGTCTCCATTCATACAGGTAGGTGATGCTAGGCCAAACCTAATAAAGAGCAAAATATTTACAAAAACATACAACATTATTAAACAGATATTGTGCAAATCAGAATCGTCACAAATCATGTGCAACCCGACTGGCATATGAGCAGATGAAGGATGTTAGGGTGACAATATCGGAGATCAAACAAGTGATAGGCCAATAGTTGAGTGTAAATGTATATACATGTAAGTTATTCGGTGTTTAAAGTACCTGTAACCGGCTAACAGTCTGTCAAAAACGGTTTCATATAAGTTTGATATCACACCAAATGCATAAGTATATATCTTGTCAGTACTGTATGTTTTATATATTATTTGAAAAAATATTGCGTTTTTTTTAAGATCCAGGCAGGTGATGCGCTAAACTGTAACAGAAAAGCATATCCAGTGTCCAATAGTACAATAAAAGTATTATAATATATAATCAAAAGGGACTTATTTATATAGACCATCAATGATATAATAAAGCTCTAGGAGTAATTCTAGGTTTCTAGTTCCACACTAGAGTATGTTTATATATTTTGTAAAGATTTTACATTTTATGGATTTTGATTTGGTGTTGCATTGAATTAGAGCATTTCCACAAAGTGGATGCTCTTATGTTTTCATGAGAAACGGCTCCGCCGGATCCGCCGCCGCCACCGCCGCCGCCGCGACTTTAAACGTGAATATCTCTGAAACCGTTAAATATTTTTGAGGCAGACTTGGTGTACTGTCTCTTTAGGCCTGGGAAATTTGTCTGGTTGTGTTTCGATACCCGCTGCTCACCACTAGGTGGCGTTGTAGTCAGAGCATAGGTAAACCTTTCTCTGACGATTTCATCTGAACGGCTTGTCTGATTTCTTTGAAATTTTATTACAATGGTCTTGAAGGATAGTCAATGTGCTGAAAAGGTTTTGGTGTAGCTGGCATAATTATAAAGGCAAGTTTTTTGCGTCTCAAAAAAAAAAGTTTTTCGTCAAATGAAAATTCACAGATTCGCTTGGAGAAATATTTAAAAACTGTTCGATTCTAGGTTGCCAAGCATAAATATAGGATTGCCGACATGATAATTCGCTTTCCGTGCGAATCAAATTGCCATTTAAATGAAAAATCTCATTTATCTGACAATGTCAAAACCTCAATAACCATTATCACGATTAAGTTTTTTCCATTAAACTTTTATGTGCCATCTCCCTAGGGCTTTAGATTTCACCCGCTTGTTTTTCGTGGCATTTGGTCATCACTAGATGGCACTATAGACATGAATGCAGGTAAACATGTGTAACATCATATCTTCTGAACAACGTGTTCGATTTCCATGTAATTCGGGTATAATGATCTTGCAAGAGAGGCAAAGAACTGACAAGATTTTGGTGGTGTTGACGAATCATGGAGACTCATTTTTGTATTTCAAAATAAGATTTTCTTTTCACAAAAATGGAAATTTGCTTCTTAATCAGGGAAAAGTAATTCTGTTTTGCTGAACATGATCATAGCATTCCCAGTGTTATAACTTACATCTCTTGTGAGCCAAATGGCGATTTTTTTAAATATATGAAATTCTCACGACTTGCGTCCAACATCTACATTCCCCAGGCCACATCTGAGGATTTTGCTGCATCATGTAGGTTTGTGATATTGTTTATCATTGAATGGCACGAAAGACCGTAAATGTTTTTAGCACAATTTATTGGCATTTAATCTGTTTATGAAGTTTATTATTGTCAGACAAAGGCCTGAAAGTAGTTTTTTTTGATTGAAATTGAAGGACCACCTCTCATACGGATTTTGCAGCCCATCAACATATACATTCTTTTTTTTTCAATTACTAATTTTATTAACAGTATGGTTTTAAAATGGATTGAAAGGACAATGGTGCTGTTAGTGCTGGCATAATCATGTGGCATAGGGTAATGTCAGCTAAATATATCTTAGTCTAGGCTGCAGGAGTGGATGGTCAGTATGGAGAATTTAAGGATTCAAGTGAGCTTGAAGTCAGGCCATTATATACTGCTTTACCTGTCAAGCCTCATATTGAGGCCTGTATGTTGACTTTTCTGGTAATAAAACCTGTAATGGTTGACTTATTGCATAATGCAATTTACATAAGTGGACTAGTACACCCCTTGTGCCAACAAAGTAAACACTTCATTTCCAGAATTAGTGTCATTTCTCTCTCCATTACTGATATAATAATTTGATCCTGTTCCCAAGTCCATTTCTTTATCTCCAGTGGCTGTGAAGGCTTGGGCTTCCAGATGTCTGGGGATGCATTCTGGCCAGTTTTCAATGAATAAAATCCCAAATTATCACTCGGTTAATGCTGTTGAACATTATGTTGCATTTTGACAGCATAATTACAAATGCTGATAATTATTTCTTGAACTGAAAAAGTAGAAAGATTTTTGAAGTGAAACTAATACATACCTGCTATATGGCACAACCCACCTGGGAAATTTTTACATGTATATCTAATTGAAGTAATCCATTGGAACCACTGATGATTTTCCAATAATAGAGAAGAAAAGCAATTCCAAGTAGGGATGACAATTTCATTCTGTATATTTCACTGTTAGTTATAGTATCTTCAGCAGTGAGCAAAGTTACAAACAGCTCCATACGCACAGTATATACAAGGCATAATGTGATCTTAGCCGATACACATTTATGAATAGGTGAGCCAGTAAATTATGTCTTGCTGTCATTTTCAGAAATTTGTTAAATGTTAAGCGATGACCTGACAGCGATCTACAAATGGTGTGATTCAGGTAATACAATACACACTCTAATTGATGAGAACAATACATAATCTTCTTATCTGGCAAGAACTAAGTAAACTGCACAAATGAATAAAGTATGGTGATATAGTGGGTATGTACCTGTATTGAATATTTCTACATGTCATGAAGTTTGGATAAGGACTGTCATTTTAAGATAAAAAAGGTATAATTTTCTTGGCAATCCACATCAGAATTGATGGAATCCTACAAATGTAACTCACATGTTTCATAATTGTATATTCCCATGCGAGTTACAACAATTGTGGAGTGTGTATTGTAACACCTGAATCACACTATTTGTAGATCGCTGACAGGTCATCGCTTAACATTTAATAATTTCTGAAAATGACGGCATTTTAATATCCGTCCAACTTGACTGATATAATTTACTGGCTCACTATTCATAAATGTGTATTGGCTAGGTCACATTATGCCTTGTATATATACTGTGCATATGAAGCTGTTTGTAACTTTGTTCAATGCTTAAGATGCTGGAACTAATAGCGAAATATATTAGGAAATTATTACAAATATTTGTTTTTGTGTCAATAGATATATTAGGTGGACACAATGTGTCACATACCAAATGTAGTTCAAGGTCAAAGGTTAAGGTCACTGTGACCCCAAAATCGTGAAATTGTTAAAAATCATGATTTTTTGTGTCCATTGAGAAATTGAGGGGAGACGGTTTGTCAGGTACCAAAATTTAGGTCAAGGTCACTGTGGCCCCAAAATCAGGAAATCATTAAAAATCAGGATTTTTTGTGTGCATTGATAGATTGAGGGAAGACGATGTGTTCTGTACCAAAATTGAGGTCAAGGTCAAAGGTCAAGGTCACTGTGACCCCAAAATCAAGAAATCATTAAAAGTCACATTTTCATATGCCTGTCGAAGACGAGGTCATGTAATGCGATGATGTGTTATGTCCATTCATCCATTAGCATTTGTTGTCCATGCGATAGCTCTAGTTTCAAGGTATGGATTGGTTCCCCATACATTTACTAATTTAACGGGGAGAGGAGTCCTTTATGAACTTCACACCTGTTTATTAACTCAAGAACAAAGGTTTACTTCATCACTTCTTCCTTCATGAAAAATTCTCTCGTCTGAAAGGAATCCATTTGCAGGAAAACTACTATTTTCTTGTGTTTGATTATTGTCGATTTCAGTGTGGGATATGTGAGCTCTCGGCTCTTGCTTCAAGGTCAACTAGTTACCAAGAGTTAAGCTCATTCTAGTTTATCATTCAATATAAGATGTGATATATGTTACATTCTCATAAGCAAAAATTGTAGACCTTTCTCTGGATTGCTAGATCAATTGGAATCAAGGCTATTAAACAACCTTGAAATTTGAACCAATGTAATTCCAGATATACGGGCGTATATTGAAGCCACTTGGGCTCTTGTTTAATGTTGGTGGGCCTATTAAGCGCAAAATAAAGTTGGTGTTGCCTCACACTGTGTTTCACCCATTGGTGAAGAAACCCCTTCTCAGATCGAGGTACTTCTACCAGTGATGATTCCTGATTGCTCATCCTGATTGCTCATCCTCCATGTGCCCCACACACTGTCCTGTCCTAAAAAAAATTGCCACCCCTAATAGGGAGTGTGCCCAAATTGGAGAGATCTAAAACACTGAGTACCAAATTATGTGTTACAAAATTATCTGGGGAAATGCTCTTCGCCCGTTTTTCAAACGAGCTTTCATTTGGAATAATAATTGTATATTTTATGAAATATGTGAATGACGAATGAGAAACAGATTTGGTTGAAAGCTCTTGATGCATTAACTCAGGTTGCATGTCCAGTGATCAGATCGGAACTAGTGGTAGCATATTTCTTCAGCTCTGCAACCCGCTTGATAATGTGGATCTTGTCATTTTTGTCTTCCACAAAAATGTTGCCATCAGTCGTCCAGGTACCGTTGATCAGTTGTTTTTCGAAGACTTGGCGGGCTAGGTAAGCTAACTCCTGTCTACGTTTCGTCAGGTCCTCGTTAGTAGTAGGAAAAGGCTAAATTGCCCCTCATTTGAGGAGCGCTCACTTCCGGTTGAGTGGAGCGCTGCCCTCAGCCAATCAGAAGCGAGTATTTTGACCGGGTGCATTATGGGACATATCCAAGATGGCTGCACGTATGTTCAAGATGGCGGCACGCCCGGCTCTTTTTTTCTAACCTGAACTTTTCGCGTACCGCAGTGCCCCATTTCATTCAACAACACCTGGTCTGGTGCCTACGTGTGCGTGAGGTCACGTGCCGAACTAACAATGTTGCACCACGATCGCTACAATGTTGCGGCCACCGTGAACCCCTGGTCTGGTGCCTACGTGTCTGCTGGGCGCCACCAGTTCAAGGCATGTACGGACATGTTCTGGATTGCATCATCCTTGACTGTGTGCCAAGTATGGACGACTATAGTTCGGTTAACCTTTGACCTGTGTATTCCTCCGTGGGGACGCGGTCATGTCTGGCGGTGATGCGGTCGCTCCCGCGGAGAAAAAGTAGTCCCTAGATAAAATGATCCGATGGGGTCGAGTGAGGTATCAAAGTGAAGCTTAGGGGAGGGGGCATCGGTTGGGCTGGGTGTGGGGTTGAACTATACCGTTTAGTGTATTGAGCTGCTCTATCTAATTTTTATCTATTTTTACATCTTTTCCAGCTGTCAACGGTTACGGTTAGGCCACAATGTTGTCATTTTCCATTTTAGCGTTCATAAAACATTCAAGCTATAGTCTGGTGATCATAAAATTTAAAAATCACATGTCCAACACACACTCACATAATGAAAGCAAGAATCGAACTTGCGACCCCTCGAGATGAAGGATACCCGTCCAGGTTTCATTTTTTTTTGAGGTGTACTGAAATGCTCTCTCTAATTTATGCCACGGTATCTATATTTACATTTATGTTGTACATTTACGATAGAGGTGTATATTACATCAATTCCCTGAGGTTAGAGTTTGATGACTTTTATCCCATTTCACGATTTGTACTGTGGTGTGAGAGCTTTCGCACTCACACAGATCGACGCCAACCTTTGCGTGCAGTGAGGCCCGGACATGCGGAGGAACGGCGCCAACAAACGGATTTGAAATTGATTATATTCAAATTCAGTACAACTATAATAATATTTATTAACTGTCATTACACAAGCTCCCTTTCCAAGTTATTTGAGTAGATGAATCTTATATAGCCAAACATTTAAAATAAGAAAGCGTGTTCTCTTGTGCCGCACACCGACTAAAATGGTTACATTCTCACTCCACGCCGTGCACCCAGCCTGACCCGCTTGACGTTTCTACGTCACAGCCAATCGAGACACCAGAATTCACCACACCCTCTCAGCACATGTGCTCATGACCACGCCCCCGTTGGCGAGCACATGTACTCCGATAACGTGAAGACAGAAGTTTCAAACTATACGCTGAACCGTTTGAAACTATATTTAAGCTAGTTAGAGTGAAAATAAGACGTTTTCATTCTGTTTATCGTGGTGTTGTGGTTGTATACGCATATGTATATGTTATAGTTCTAACCATGTCTTCTTCAAGACCATTTTGAAGAGTCGTGCGTGTGAATCCCGTGAAAATAACATGCGATTCATTGGGCGGTCCAAGAAAACTGCTGAGCTGTGAGGCTTTGGCCTCTCCAGGCGAAATTATCAAACAAGTTTGATATTTTTCCCCGGCCTCGCGAGGCCAAAAACTCACCAAAAACTGCCCGCACATGGGAGCTAGCCCCTGAGCTGCGAGGCGATACACATGTTCCCTGGTTTGGCCCCGACACCCCAGCGGTTTTCTACTTCTTGGGCTTTTAATTAATTAATTTTAATTAAATTAATTTCGTCGCCCATACGCCCACGTGGGGTGGATGGCGTGGCAAAACAGAGGATATCTATTTTGCGTTTACCCTTGCCTTTACTTGAGCCATTATTTGCACCTTTCGGCATGTTTGATTAGCCTGGGCCACGTGCTTTCTCGCCAGTGTTTACGTTTCACCGAGCCAGAGCCTCGCTCTGGATATGAACTAATTCACGTAATATGGTGACACTGTGGGGTAAGCCCCGCTAGAAAATTGTCTTCAAATTGTCTGTTGTTGTGGGAGTATAAAAAAATCCTGGTCTACAGGGGCGCGTATATTTCGTGCGACGCTATGTTGCCAATGCATTGAAATTTGAATAGGTTGTCTGCATGGGTTTCAACGCAAGTATAGTACTAAAGTCTAGCTTACCTGATAAAAGAGTTTAGTCCAGATGTATACCTATATTCCATACTCCCGGGCGTTTGATGCATATCTGGGGGCTGTTTTTTTCCTAGGTGGGTATAACACACCATGAAGCCTTCATCACGATGCATTCGTATCCTAAAAAATATGGGTATCACCACGAATCTCATTCCAAATATATTTTTTTTCGAAATTCACAGATATTTCCATCGGTATAAATCCGGTCTTCAGTATACTACATGGATGAAATGAACGCACTAAACTATCAAGCTAATGATTTTGGTCAGCGGCACACACATGCTCCCTGGTTTGGTGTCGACATCCCAGCGGTTTTCTGTTTCTTGGCTTGTCACGTTTTTTTTTCGAAATTCACAGATATTTCCATCGGTATAAATCCGGTCTTCAGTATACTACATGGATGAAATGAAAACACTAAACTACCAAGCTAATGATTTCGGCCAACGGCACACACACACGTTTCCTGGCTCTTCCTGGTGTCATGGTGTCGACACCCCAGCGGTTTTCTGTTTCTGGGGTTGTGACGGTAGATGAATTTCTCCCCCCCCCATACACCCACGTGGGGTGGGTGTGGCAAAACAGAGGGTGTTCAGCCAATGAACTATAAGAAAAACATATGTGTGTGCATATTAATAAACCACGTTGGCTGTATAGGTCGTAGAAAATGGGCGCCTAAAAAATGAACACATTTCATTACACTGTTGCGAATTGTTGCGAGTGCACGGGTGACTCAGTGCGTTTCCATATCCCGCTATAGTATTTCACAGAATAGAATATCGGCTTATAAATTTGGGGTGGTGTGGGTAATTCGACAGTCTTCAAGGCCCTCCTTGAAAGTCTGAATGATTTCTCAGTTTGATGAGAACATTATTTTTCGGCTACAAATAAATAATGCGTGAATTCTGATAGAACGTGAAACAATGTTTTATTCAGGTGAACAATTACTATATATTACGTATACAAGGCAATTTCAATAATACAAACAAGTCAATTCAATTCTTTTTGTTGCTCGACTCAATTTACCTGGATACTTAGCAATGAGAGTCCACTGATTTGTGTAGCTGTAGCTGAGTTCCTGCATAAAGTGTCTATCTTCCGAAGTGACACCAGCAGTAAGCAAAACAAAATATAAACCAGTAGTTAAAAGACCGTGTATGGTACTTGTATATTACATGATATATTGTTTAGTGGTATGTATCTCGGGTATGGGGAGGGAATCAGCAAAATGAGGGGTGGGCTGTTTTGATAGGTAATGTTGGAATTTTTGTAATGTTTTGATTGTTGGCTCCTTGCGGGCGCTTTGATTAGCATAAATAAAGTTCTATTCTATTCTATTCTCTCACATATAGAGTATGGCAAATGCCATAATAATAACAAAATAATATAAAAGACAATGGATACAGAGATAAAGCCTGTTACTGTGGCAATATCAATTTGTAAAGAAAGAAGATAGAACTAAGTAGACTCAGCTGGGTTGGGCATTTGTCTGGTCGTTCCTATATATATTATGTATGTACATCGCTATTTCACCATGTTCTGATGGAAGGTTGAACAGAATTTCTATATACTTTTCTTTGTCCATTGCTGATGTGACATTATCCTGTATTTGTAAGAGATCAGATAATGGTTTTCTTTTAATATAGAGACTAGCACATGCCAATAAAAATCTGTTTTTCGTCTTCTAGGAGCATCTGCCTGGACTAGTGTAGCGTCCGCATTCAACATTCCGCGCATGCGGAGACAGGGAATTGTGGGAAAAAGGAATGGAAATAGACGTTTTGGGGTTTAGGTGGGCCACTAGTGGTCTGTTGGAGTCGGGTGAGGTATCAATGTGAAGCACACGTGAGGGAGCATCCGACTGGATGGGTGTGGGGTAGGAATATCGTCATTCTGCGCATGCGCAGGCAGACCGCAGTATGGAAATAGACATTTTGGGGCCGATATGGCCCACTAGTGGTCCAAATGGGTTGTGGGAGGTGTCAAAGTAAAGATTTTGTCGGGTAGAATCAGAATGGTGTGTTTTTATTGCAAGTCGAGTCAATCTGCGCATGCACAATTGGGTGTAGTAAGTAAAGTGGCCATTTTGGGGAAGTGAAGGAAAGTATTGGGTGTAGAGATGGACCACTATTGCTCCGAATGCATGGTGTAGGGTGTCATTTTGTAGCTCTCGGGGTATAGACCCCGAATTGTGGGTTGTCCACGTCATCTGTGATGTCAAGGGTGACGTCATCAGGACGAGTAGTAGCGCAAGTGATCATTTTGGGACAATGAAGGCAGGTATTTGGAGTGGCGAGTAGCCATCCTTGGTCAGAATGCGTGCACTTACACTTGAGGGATAACTCGTGATTTCCCGAAAGAATCCGACAGGGGTCGCCACCAGTTCAAGGCATGTCCGGACATGTACTGGATTGCATCAGCCTTGGCTGTGTGCCAAGTATTGACGACTATAGTTCGGTTAACCTTTGACCTTTGTATTCCTCCGCGGTGATGAGGTCATGTCTGGCGGTAATGCGGTCGCCTCCGCGGAGAAAAAGTAGTCCTGAGCTCTTGGAACTCGGAACTCCCCTAAGCTTCACTTTGATACCTCACTCGACCCCATCGGACCATTTTATCTACGAACTACTTTTTCTCCGCGGAGGCGACCGCATTACCGCCAGACATGACCTCATCACCGCGGAGGAATACAAAGGTCAAAGGTTAACCGAACTATAGTCGTCAATACTTGGCACACAGCCAAGGCTGATGCAATCCAGTACATGTCCGGACATGCCTTGAACTGGTGGCGCCCCCTGTCGGATTCTTTCGGGAAATCACGAGTTATCCCTCAAGTGTAAGTGCACGCATTCTGACCAAGGATGGCTCCTCTCCACTCCAAATACCTGCCCACATTGTCCCAAAATGATCACTTGCGCTACTACTCGTCCTGATGACGTCACCCTTGACATCACAGATGACGTGGACAACCCACAATTCGGGGTCTATACCCCGAGAGCTACAAAATGACACCCTACACCATGCATTCGGAGCAATAGTGGTCCATCTCTACACCCAATACTTTCCTTCACTTCCCAAAATGGCCACTTTACTTACTACACCCAATTGTGCATGCACAGATTGACTCGACTTGCAATAAAAAACACACCATTCTGATTCTACCCGACAAAATCTTTACTTTGACACCTCCCACAACTAATTTGGACCACTAGTGGGCCATATCGGCCCCAAAATGTCTATTTCCATACTGCGGTCTGCCTGCGCATGCGCAGAATGACGATATTCCTACCCCACACCCACCCAGTCGGATGCTCCCTCACGTGTGCTTCACATTGATACCTCACCCGACTCCAACAGACCACTAGTGGCCCACCTAAACCCCAAAACGTCTATTTCCATTCCTTTTTCCCACAATTCCCTGTCTGCGCATGCGCGGAATGTTGAATGCGGACGCTACACTAGACCAGGCAGATGCTCCTAGAAGACGAAAAACAGATTTTTATTGGCATGTGCTAGTCTCTATAATAAAGAAAACCATTATCTGATCTCTTACAAATACAGGATAATGTCACATCAGCAATGGACAAAGAAAAGTATATAGAAATTCTGTTCAACCTTCCATCAGAACATGGTGAAATAGCGATGTACATACATAATATATATAGGAACGACCAGACAAATGCCCAACCCAGCTGAGTCTACTTAGTTCTATCTTCTTTCTTTACAAATTGATATTGCCACAGTAACAGGCTTTATCTCTGTATCCATTGTCTTTTATATTATTTTGTTATTATTATGGCATTTGCCATACTCTATATGTGAGAGAATAGAATAGAATAGGACTTTATTTATGCTAATCAAAGCGCCCGCAAGGAGCCAACAATCAAAACATTACAAAAATTCCAACATTACCCATCAAAACAGCCCACCCCTCATTTTGCTGATTCCCTCCCCATACCCGAGATACATACCACTAAACAATATATCATGTAATATACAAGTACCATACACGGTCTTTTAACTACTGGTTTATATTTTGTTTTGCTTACTGCTGGTGTCACTTCAGAAGATAGACACTTTATGCAGGAACTCAGCTACAGCTAAACAAATCAGTGGACTCTCATTGCTAAGTATCCAGGTAAATTGAGTCGAGCAACAAAAAGAATTGAATTGACTTGTTTGTATTATTGAAATTGCCTTGTATACGTAATATATAGTAATTGTTCACCTGAATAAAACATTGTTTCACGTTCTATCAGAATTCACGCATTATTTATTTGTAGCCGAAAAATAATGTTCTCATCAAACTGAGAAATCATTCAGACTTTCAAGGAGGGCCTTGAAGACTGTCGAATTACCCACACCACCCCAAATTTATAAGCCCATATTCTATTCTGTGAAATACTATAGCGGGATATGAAAACGCACTGAGTCACCCGTGCACTCGCAACAATTCGCAACAGTGTAATGAAATGTGTTCATTTTTTAGGCGCCCATTTTCTACGACCTATACAGCCAACGTGGTTTATTAATATGCACACACATATGTTTTTCTTATAGTTCATTGGCTGAACACCCTCTGTTTTGCCACACCCACCCCACGTGGGTGTATGGGGGGGGAGAAATTCATCTACCGTCACAACCCCAGAAACAGAAAACCGCTGGGGTGTCGACACCATGACACCAGGAAGAGCCAGGAAACGTGTGTGTGTGCCGTTGGCCGAAATCATTAGCTTGGTAGTTTAGTGTTTTCATTTCATCCATGTAGTATACTGAAGACCGGATTTATACCGATGGAAATATCTGTGAATTTCGAAAAAAAATATATTTGGAATGAGATTCGTGGTGATACCCATATTTTTTAGGATACGAATGCATCGTGATGAAGGCTTCATGGTGTGTTATACCCACCTAGGAAAAAAACAGCCCCCAGATATGCATCAAACGCCCGGGAGTGTGGAATATAGGTATACATCTGGACTAAACTCTTTTATCAGGTAAGCTAGACTTTAGTACTATACTTGCGTTGAAACCCATGCAGACAACCTATTCAAATTTCAATGCATTGGCAACATAGCGTCGCACGAAATATACGCGCCCCTGTTGACCAGGATTTTTTTATACTCCCACAACAACAGACAATTTGAAGACAATTTTCTAGCGGGGCTTACCCCACAGTGTCACCATATTACGTGAATTAGTTCATATCCAGAGCGAGGCTCTGGCTCGGTGAAACGTAAACACTGGCGAGAAAGCACGTGGCCCAGGCTAATCAAACATGCCGAAAGGTGCAAATAATGGCTCAAGTAAAGGCAAGGGTAAACGCAAAATAGATATCCTCTGTTTTGCCACGCCACCCACCCCACGTGGGCGTATGGGCGACGAAATTAATTTAATTAAAATTAATTAATTAAAAGCCCAGAAGTAGAAAACCGCTGGGGTGTCGGGGCCAAACCAGGGAACATGTGTATCGCCTCGCAGCTCAGGGGCTAGCTCCCATGTGCGGGCAGTTTTTGGTGAGTTTTTGGCCTCGCGAGGCCGGGGAAAAATATCAAACTTGTTTGATAATTTCGCCTGGAGAGGCCAAAGCCTCACAGCTCAGCAGTTTTCTTGGACCGCCCAATGAATCGCATGTTATTTTCACGGGATTCACACGCACGACTCTTCAAAATGGTCTTGAAGAAGACATGGTTAGAACTATAACACATACATATGCGTATACAACCACAACACCACGATAAACAGAATGAAAACGTCTTATTTTCACTCTAACTAGCTTAAATATAGTTTAAAACGGTTCAGCGTATAGTTTGAAACTTCTGTCTTCACGTTATCGGAGTACATGTGCTCGCCAACGGGGGCGCGGTCATGAGCACATGTGCTGAGAGGGTGTGGTGAATTCTGGTGTCTCGATTGGCTGTGACGTAGAAACGTCAAGCGGGTCAGGCTGGGTGCACGGCGTGGAGTGAGAATGTAACCATTCTAGTCGGTGTGCGGCACAAGAGAACACGCTTTCTTATTTTAAATGTTTGGCTATATAAGATTCATCTACTCAAATAACTTGGAAAGGGAGCTTGTGTAACGACAGTTAATAAATATTATTATAGTTGTACTGAATTTGAATATAATCAATTTCAAATCCGTTTGTTGGCGCCGTTCCTCCGCATGTCCGGGCCTCACTGCACGCAAAGGTTGGCGTCGATCTGTGTGAGTGCGAAAGCTCTCACACCACAGTACAAATCGTGAAATGGGATAAAAGTCATCAAACTCTAACCTCAGGGAATTGATGTAATATACACCTCTATCATAAATGCACAACATAAATGTAAATATAGATACCGTGGCATAAATTAGAGAGAGCATTTCAGTACACCTGAAAAAAAATGAAACCTGGACAGGTATCCTTCATCTCGAGGGGTCGCAAGTTCGATTCTTGCTTTCATTATGTGAATGTGATTTTTAAATTTTATGATCACCAGACTATAGCTTGAATGTTTTATGAACGCTAAAATGGAAAATGACAACATTGTGGCCTAACCGTAACCGTTGACAGCTGGAAAAGATGTAAAAATAGATAAAAATTAGATAGAGCAGCTCAATACACCTAAACGGTATAGTTCAACCCCACACCCAGCCCAACCGATGCCCTCCTCCCCTAAGCGTCACTTTGATACCTCACTCGACCCCATCGGACCATTTTATCTAGGGACTACTTTTTCTCCGCGGAAGCGACCGCATCACCGCCAGACATGACCGCGTCCCCGCGGAGGAATACACAGGTCAAACGTTAACCGAACTATAGTCGTCCATACTTGGCACACAGTCAAGGATGATGCAATCCAGAACATGTCCGTACATGCCTTGAACTGGTGGCGCCCAGCAGACACGTAGGCACCAGACCAGGGGTTCACGGTGGCCGCAACATTGTAGCGATCGTGGTGCAACATTGTTAGTTCAGCACGTGACCTCACGCACACGTAGGCACCAGACCAGGTGTTGTTGAATGAAATGGGGCACTGCGGTACGCGAAAAGTTCAGGTTAGAAAAAAAGAGCCGGGCGTGCCGCCATCTTCAACATACGTGCAGCCATCTTGGATATGTCCCATAATGCACCCGGTCAAAATACTCGCTTCTGATTGGCTGAGGGCAGCGCTCCACACAACCGGAAGTGAGCGCTCCTCAAATGAGGGGCAATTTAGCCTTTTCCTACTACTCTCGTTCACATAAACTTTGGAAAATTCGGTAGTAGACCGGAGCTGTTTCCTACCCTAGTAAAAACTTCTCCTCGAGCGATAGCTGGTGAATTTTACGAGCATAATACGGGGTGATCCGTGTCTTTTGTTAGGGTCTCCTACTCTATGAGAGCGATCAATGTCTGCTAATGATATGTCCAGTTTCATGGTCTTGGCTATGTCAAGCACTAACTTGTCAGTGTTTTCACCTGGAGTTTCATGTATACCTGATATACGTAATATAGGACGGCGGCCGTAGTGTTCGAGATCGTCCATTTTTGTCCCTCGCCGCAACGCGGCCGGGGATTTTAAAATGGTTCTTGATTCTATGTGTCCGTGCATGTCTGTTCGAATGATTACTTCGTAACGCTTTGTTGGATTCTTCCGAAATTCGGCATACGCATTCCTTGCGACAAGACACCAGTCGGTATCGCGTTTCAGCAACATCTGCCTGAAGGTGGCGCCACTGGGTCAAAATGGTTCTTGCTTCTATGTGTCCGTGCGTGTCCGTGCATGTCTGTTCGAATGATTACTTCCTAACGCTTTGTTGGATTCTTCCGCAATTCGGCATACGCATTCCTTGCGACAAGACGCCATTCGGTATCGCATTTCAGCAACATCTGCCTGAAGGTGGCGCCACTGGGTCAAAATGGTTCTTGCTTCTATGTGTCCGTGCATGTCTGTTCGAATGATTACTTCCTAACGCTTTGTTGGATTTTTCCGAAATTCGGCATACGCATTCCTTGCGACAAGACGCCAGTCGGTATCGCATTTCACCAACATCTGCCTGAAGGTGGCGCCACTGGGTCAAAATGAATCTTGCTTCTTTGTGTCCGTGGATGTCAGTTACAAGCGATAACTTCCAAACGCTTTCTTGGATTCTTTCGAAATTTGGCACATGTATTCTTTATGAGAAGACGCGGTTGCGTACTGGATTTCAGTAACATTTGCCTGAAGGTGGCGTCACTGAGTTTCGCTTCTTCATGCCCGTTTCAGTTAAAATGGGTCTTGCTGTGTTTGTGTCTGTGTCTGTTCAAATCCTTCACAGGCGATAACTTCCAAAAGATTTGTCGGATTCCTTCGAAATTTAGGATATACACTCCTTGTGACCAGGCATGGGTTGGCCTAAATGCGTTTGCCATTTGTTCTTCTTTCTTCCGCTTCTCGCTGTTTTGAATTTCATGTCGCTTTAAATGAAGGACACCATTTTCTTAAATTTCCTGTTCAGTCTTTCTATTCCACATCATATGATCTACACTAAAGCTTTTGCAGGAACCATATTTTTTTTCAGAAGTATAATATGAAATAACTGGCGGGGGAATCCCCGCAGTACCGAACCTGTGTTAGTTTTGAATTTTGTGTCGCCTCAAATGAAGGACATTTCCTTCAACTTTGCTATGAAATCATTCTATTTCACATCATATGATTTACCCTAAAGCTTTTGCATGAACCTTATTATATTTCACAAGTATAATATGAAATAACTGGCGGGGAAATCCCCGCAGTACCGAACCCCTGTTTTCAAAAATTTCGTGTCATCTTAAATGAAGGACAACATTTTCTTCAATTTTGCTATCAAATAATTGTATCTCACATCATATGATTTACCCTAAAGCTTCTGCAGGAACCATTTGTGTCCACAGTGTAACTTACTATATTAATTACAACTGAGTTTCTAAAGTTTGGGTGCACACTGTGCATATGATCAATTTCCTGAATTGAACTGAAATTCATTTCCTCCGCGGATATAATCTTTCCTCCGCGGATATAATATTTCCTCCGCGGTTATAATCATTTCCTAAGCGGATATAATATTTCCTCCGCGGATATAATATTTCCTCCAAGGATATAATCATTTCCTCCGCGGATATATTTCCTCCGCGGATATAATCATTTCCTCCGCGGATATAATATTTCCTCCGCGGATATAATCATTTCCTCCGCGGATATAATCATTTCCTCCGCGGATATAATCATTTCCTCCGCGAATATAATATTTCCTCCGCGGATATAATATTTCCTCCGCGGATATAATCATTTCCTCCGCGGATATAAATATTTCCTCCGCGGATATAAATATTTCCTCCGCGGATATAAATATTTCCTCCGCGGATATAAATATTTCCTCCGCGGATATAAATATTTCCTCCGCGGATATAAATATTTCCTCCGCGGATATAAATATTTCCTCCGCGGATATAATATTTCCTCCGCGGATATTATATTTCCTCCGCGGATATAATATTTCCTCCGCGGATATAATATTTCCTCCGCGGATATAATATTTCCTCCGCGGATATAATATTTCCTCCGCGGGTATAATATTTCCTCCGCGGGTATAATATTTCCTCCGCGGATATAATATTTCCTCCGCGGATATAATATTTTCTCCGCGGATATAATATTTCCTCCGCGGATATAATATTTTCTCCGCGGATATAATATTTCCTCCGCGGATATAATATTTCCTCCGCGGAGGAAATCCACGTGACTTGAGTACTAGAAAGACGGCAAATTCATTAGCATTTTTGAGGCTGAGGAGTGAGGCTGATGTGGAGGTTACGTCACGATGGCGTCACTATGACGTCACATCTGGTGACATGCGGATCAAAGGTCACATCCGGTCCCGTGACAACCGGGTCACTTCCTGTGCCGTCACGATGGCGTCACTATGACGTCAAATCCGGTGACATCCGGGTCAAAGGTCATCCGGTCACGTGGCATCCGGTAACATCCGGGTCACTTCCTGTGACGTCGCTTCCGGTCACCTGGCGGCCCAGCAAGAGTTATCTGCCCCTACCTAAGACCCCAGTGACTTCCAATGTTAATCTCATGCAGGTATGGGAAAGGGGTGGTCATATCTTTTTTCTTGTGGATTTTACTATGGGTTGTGGCACCTTGATTTCTTCATCTCGAGCTGTAGAACACGATGGGAGGGGTCTCGAAGCCATGCGTTGACTTTTTTTGAAAAGTGCTGATGACGCATGCGCAGTAGACAGGCAGATCGAGGTGGACGTTTTGGCGTCTAGGTGGACCCATAGTGGCACGATTGGGTTGTGTGAGGTATCAGTTTGAAGCATTCGTGGGGGAGCGTCCAACTGGGGGGTGGAAATATCGTCAAAAAGTGTATTTGAATGGACGTTTGGGGGTTGAGGAGGACCAATAGTGGTCCGATTAGGCTGTGGGAGGTGTCATCGTGAAGCTCTTGTGGGGGAGCGTCCGACTGGACTAGTGTGTCGTCCGTTTTCAACATTCGGCGCATGCGCAGACAGGTAATTGTGGGGAAAAGGGCACTGATAGGGACGTTTTGGGGTCGAGGTGGACCCATAGTGGTGCGAATGGGTCGGGGAGCGTATTAGTTTGAATCTTATGAGGTGGCGTCCAAATGGACTTGTGCGGAGTAGAAGTAGCGCAATGGTGCGCCTGCGCAGTAGAAAAAGAGTATGGGAATAGACGTTTTGGTGTCGAGGTGGGCCCATAGTGGGCGTACTGGGTCGGGGAGGGTATCCATGTGAAGCGCGCCTTCAGGCCGATCAAGTCATGGGTGGGTGCATGTTTTCTCCGAAATGAAACACGGACTTTACCCCTAAAACGACCCTATCAGTCAGGTCTAGAGGGGTTAATATGGTTCCAAGCTGCCTGCCGAGATATGCAGATTGGGTTAGCCGGTGCATGTTTTCCCTGGAAGTAAAAAGCGGAATACGTAAACCCCCACGTGCGAAAAAGACGGACTTTATATGGTAAGGATAGGCGAGCAGCTATAGTAGAAAAAGTGCAGCGTCGCTCAGGTGCGCCATTGAGACGAGGCTACCCTTATACACTAACCTATAGGGGCGACTCGCGGACGCTGGGTGTATTCCGAACTCATGATCTCAGGCATACTGGGGATGTGGATTGATCTACCATGGTAGAGTTACCTCCGCCTTCTGGGTAAAAAGTGTATGCGTGAATGAGTGCGTGAGTGAGTGAGTGAGTGAGGCGTGCCCTCCGCCAGTGTTAACGCATTGACGCACTAACGATGGTGGGTGAGTGCCCAACACCACTGAGGCGTGCCCACCGCCCGTCTTAACGCATTGACGCACTAACGATGGTGAGTGAGTGAGTGAGTGGGCTAGTGAGTTAGTGAGGGTGAGTAGTGAGTGAGTGGTTATATAAGATCGTACACCATTAGCCTCAGTCTGTGTCAGATTCGCGTCCAACGAAATGGACGCGAGCGTCCTCTAATAGTGGATGGACGCAAACGTCCGCTACTGTTCGATGGACGTTTGCCTCATTTCATCAGGCTTAGAGACCTCTGCCGCCTCTTCATACGGAGCTCGCCAAACCCTCCGCTATGACCCCAAACCCTCCGCCAGCCATCTTTTCTTTCTCTAACCCTTGGGCCGAAAAGTTTCGCTCGAGGGTTAAGCATCTTTACAGAGGGTTAACGGAGGGTCCGCGGGCTTTCCCACGCGCATGATTTTCACCTTGTCGGAAGGTCAAAAGATATAGCCGGATGACATTGATCTTTTGATATGTTACGACCTCGTGACCTTTGTATTTGAAAAATGACCATGACTCTGACATTGATCCTGAACTTTGAAAGTTATTATAGTCATTCATAATAGGTATGCTTTTTTTTAAATTCGAGGTCAAGGTCAAGGTCATATGTTAACTGAAAGGCCATAGGCTCTTCACATATCAAAAGGACAGTGACCTCTGACCTCATTTACTTTTGTAAAACAATTCGTACCTTTATTCAATTTATTCAACCACCATAAGTAGGTCGGGGTCAATGTTAACCTCAAATCTGACCTCGGATTCGTGATCAGTGACCCCGAAAATACTTATATACCAATTTTCAAGCCAATCGGTGAAGGTGTAATACTGACCTCCAGAAACGCCAAGGGCTGAAATTTGGGATCGAAACTAAAGTTCAGAGGATTTGATCCAAACTTCGTTCTGAAGTAACATCGGGGTCGCTGATCACGAATCCGCGGTCAGAATTGACCTTGACATCGACCTTGACCTCAAAATCGAGTATCCAAATGTTCGATACTCGATTTCGCGGTTAAGGTCGAGGTCAATTTCGACCGCGGATTCGTCATTAGTGACCCCGATAATACTTTAGAACGAAGTTTAGGAGAAATCCTCGAAACTCCAGTTTCGACACCAAATTTCAGCCGAGGCTGAATCAAAATTACACCTTCACCGATTGAAATGAAAATTGGTATATAAGTATTTTCGGGGTCACTGATCACGAATCCGATGTCAAAATTGACCTTGACCTCGACCTTAACCTTCAAATCGAGTATCGAATATTTAGGACCTTGTCCGAAGGCCACAAGACATAGGCTGACGACCTTGACCTTTTAATATGTGATGACCCCGTGACCTACGCGTTGATCTATGTCATCGACCTTGACTTTTGACTCCAGGTCAAAATTAGCGATGGTACATTTTGATTGTACTACCGCATTTTCTAGTCCGAGGTAAGAGGTCAAGGTCGATGAGATAGGTCAACGCACAAGTCACGGGGTCATCACATATCAAAAGGTCAAGGTCGTGCGCCTATATCTTATGACCTTCCGACTGGGCGAAAATCATACCCAAATGTTCGATATTCCATTTTAAGGTCAAGGTCGAGGTCAAGGTCAATTCTGACCGCGGATTCGGGATTAGCGACCCCGATAATACTTTAAAACGAAGTTTGGATCATATCCTAGAAAGTCCAGTTTCGACCCCAAATTTCAGCTAACCAAATCTGCATATCTCGGCAGGCAGCTGGGAACCACATTAACCACTCTAGACCTGGTTGATGGGGTCATTTTAGGGGTAAAGTCCGTGTTTCATTTCGGAGAAAACATGCACCCACCCATGACTTGATCGGCCTGAAGGCGCGCTTCACATTGGATACCCTCCCCGACCCAGTGCGCCCACTATGGGCCCACCTCGACCCCAAAACGTCTATTCCCATACTCTTTTTCTACTGCGCAGGAGCACCATTGCGCTATTTCTACTCCGCACAAGTCCATTTGGACGCCACCTCATGAGAGATTCAAACTAATACGCTCCCCGATCCATTCGCACCACTATGGGTCCACCTCGACCCCAAAACGTCCCTTTCAGTGCCCTTTTCCCCACAATTACCTGTCTGCGCATGCGCCGAATGTTGGAAACGGACGACACACTAGTCCAGTCGGACGCTCCCCCACAAGAGCTTCACGATGACACCTCCCACAGCCTAATCGGACCACTATTGGTCCGCCTCAACCCCCGAACGTCCATTCAAATACACTTTTTGACGATTCCACCCCCCAGTTGGACGCTCCCCCACGAATGCTTCAAACTGGTACCTCAAACAACCCATTCGTGCCACTATGGGTCCACCTAGACGCCAAAACGTCCACCTCGATCTGCCTGTCTACTGCGCATGCGTCATCAGCACTTTTCAAAAAAAAGTCAACGCATGGCTTCGAGACCCCTCCCATCGTGTTCTACAGCTCGAGATGAAGAAATCAAGGTGCCACAACCCATAGTAAAATCCACAAGAAAAAAGATATGACCACCCCTTTCCCATACCTGCATGAGATTAACATTGGAAGTCACTGGGGTCTTAGGTAGGGGCAGATAACTCTTGCTAGGCCGCCAGGTGACCGGAAGCGACGTCACAGGAAGTGACCCGGATGTTACCGGATGCCACGTGACCGGATGACCTTTGACCCGGATGTCACCGGATTTGACGTCATAGTGACGCAATCGTGACGGCACAGGAAGTGACCCGATTGTCACGGGACCGGGTGTGACCTTTGATCCGCATGTCATCAGATGTGACGTCATAGTGACGCCATCGTGACGTCACCTCCACATCAGCCTCACTCCTCAGCCTCACTCCTCAAAAAGCTTCTTTCTAGTACTCAAGTCACGTGGATTTCCTCCGCGGAGGAAATTAATTATATCCGCGGAGGAAATATTATATCCGCGGAGGAAATATTATATCCGCGGAGGAAATATTATATCCGCGGAGGAAATATTATATCCGCGGGGGAAATGATTATATCCGCGGAGGAAATATTATATCCGCGGAGGAAATATTATATCCGCGGAGGAAATGATTATATCCGCGGAGGAAATATTATATCCACGGAGGAAATATTATATCCGCGGAGGAAATGATTATATCCGCGGAGGAAATATTATATCCGCGGAGGAAATATTATATCCGCGGAGGAAATGATTATATCCGCGGAGAAAATATTATATCCGCGGAGGAAATATTATATCCGCGGAGGAAATGATTATATCCGCGGAGAAAATATTATATCCGCGGAGGAAATATTATATCCGCGGAGGAAATGATTATATCCGCGGAGGAAATATTATATCCGCGGAGGAAATATTATATCCGCGGAGGAAATGATTATATCCGCCGAGGAAATGATTATATCCGCGGAAGAAATATTATATCCGCGGAGGAAATTATATTTGGTGTTTTTCAAGAATTTCATAGGTTTTTCTTCGACATTGTCTCTGTTTTTACGTCGTTGAACACGGAAAATTCGCAGAATATTGCTATGAATTCGCTGAAAATTCAGTTGATTTCTTGGAAAATGCAAAGAAAACCTAGAAAATTAAGTTGGTTTCTTCGGAAATAGAAGAAAAACATAGGAAATCGAAAGAAAACGACAATGGCCCTAACGGGCCACCGTATAACAGACATAAATTCAATACGGGTCTTTACAGCGATGTACAAAAATCCGTGGTGTTTTAGCCCGACACACACGGCGATTTTTTTCCAGACTTTTTCAAACAGAAATGGGGCTTCGAATGGTCACAATTTTCCTGCAAAACGTACATGTAGGTCCATTTCGCTCAATTCTGACACCATTTGAAGAAGATTCCCAAACTGTATTTAGGAATAACTTCAATGATGAACAAGATCACATTTACCCCGAATTATTATATCAAAGTCTGTAGTATTCCAGTAAGCCGAACGATTCCACAGTAGGTCTATTCAGTAAAGTTCAACTCAATATCTGTAACGAAGTTCCCTCGTTCGCCTGACACTAGTCAAGCAGTGTGCATGAGTCAGTCGGGCGAGTCCACTTAATACATACACCCGGGGGTGTCACTACTGCACAGGCATATAGGATTACCAATGGTTGAACCATAAGCTCATTATATGAAATTTTCCCCAATTATTTCTGGTCTAAGCCGTCACCAAAACTTCAAACTTCCAAATATTCCAATATCGCACACAAAGGCACACAGAATGTATTTCCACGTTAACGTAACGTATCCTTTAGTACGGTACTTGAAAATCCTAGAATTTGCGACTCAACTGTGCGGAATCAGTTTATTGCAATTTTTGCACTCATTTATACCATTTTTGCATTGCAGTGTTATTGTGCATTGATATAGATAACAAGAATGGCTCTGAGTAAGCCTGTCGTCGAAGTACATGACGAAGACCTGACGTGCGCTCTATGTCTGGAACTTTTCGTCGACCCCGTCGTCTTGACATGCGGACACACGTTTTGCAGGGAGTGTTTGAGGGAATATTATGGGAAGAGGCCAGATCTGGTAACGCAAATTCTTGACTGCCCAACATGTCGAAAATCCAAAAAGCTTGGAGAAGATGGCGTACAAGCTTTGCCAAGAAATTATATTCTTAATAGAATTCTTGAGGCACGGCGAAAGCAGGAAGATGTGCCATGTATGGCCTGTGACAAGGATCCACCTAGATATGCAATACAGAGCTGTTTGAAATGTGAACTGTCATTCTGTTCTGAATGTCTTTGTCGCCGCCATCCTAATATAGGACCATACATGGAGCATCCGATGGTCAAAGCTCAACACAACTTGAAGCTTCCAACAGATCCCCAATGTAGCGACCATGGTGGAAAGCTCGGGATATACTGTAACCAATGCAAAGAGCCCGTCTGCCTCATCTGTGTGAAGACAGGAGATCACAGGAACCACGACATACTGCCTCTACAAGCAGCTTATGAATCGCAAAAGGTAATATATTATTATATTCTGTTATATTCATTTCGCATATCATGTACCATACATATTAACCCTACCTGGCCTGGGCGGGGGGCGGGGGAGGGGGAGTGTCGCGAAATGCCCCCCCCCCCTTCCAAACTTTCTGCGCTATCTCCAGAACGACAGAAAATGGAGAGCTGAAACTCCTTGACTTCATCGTGTATCATATTGGGGTCATTTTCAGACTATTTGCATAACCCCCCGAGCAAAGGATCATGGGTAAATTCAAAATGGCGGCCACGTGGGGTACCAGAAAAGTGATGTTTTTGTCATATTTCTTCAAAATTTCTGCTTTTCCGCGATGAAAAGTGGGCAAAAACTATTTTATTTCACATCACATTACTATTTTCTAATTTATCATGCAGCTTTTGAGGAGAAATTGCATAAATAAAAAATAAGGAAAATCCGAAAATAATAATAGGATGGATTTTCCGTCTACCTTTATGGTAATATTTCAGGGTTCTTTTAACACGGTGATTATTCAATCCAATTATGTGGATTCATTCGTCCATATTTCCTAATATCATAACCAATAATGGAGAGGGGCTGATTTAAAGAAACTTTGAAATGTGATGTGATTTCTTTAAGGACCTGTTGTCATAGCAATTGAGACGGGATCACAGCTCGGCCTAATCCCTACCACGGAACTAATTTTTCCCAGAATCAATCTATCTCCTCTGGTGCATGATGTTATAACCCAGAAATAACTTGAAAGATTTTAGATATATGGATATGTATGGAAATCACCTAAACCAGCCTGTATGAAACCCTGAAATATGGAATGGCGCATTCAATGTCCATATATGTATGTCTTTTAGTAATTCCCGAATAATATAGATCGTTATTATATATCTTCAATATAACTTAAATTTGCGTGTTTACATTATTAGTCCAGTATTACAGCGAAAAGCACAAGCCTGCTAATAACAACAGAAGCTCTCAAAGGGGCCATTTCTGGATTGCAGATTGAGCGGAGATATAATGAGGTAATCATTTACGAATATTCATATATATCAATACACTTGTCAACAGGAAACAGCGAATATAACAGCGAAAACATTAATCTAAATGTAAGATGGGAAAGTCCCTCGCCAGAGACTAATCTTACAAGAAAAGGGTGGGAAAGGTGCTTGGGGCTAGAATCATCTATTACCACTCCCCGAGAAAACAACACAACACCGAATTTGTGTGGTAAATAAAGTTGGTCTGTATTTCATGGTATTTGTCTTGTATATATATAGATAGGTACCTGTATAAAAACAGCACTGGTCAGTTTGGCTGAAATGGCCAAAGTCGGCATATTTAATATAATATTTTAATTATTATATATTAATGCAATATTTTCAGGATATAGAATAGGTCAGAATATTAGATGGGAATAAGGTAAGTTAGGAAACAATCTTAGTTGAGAATTAAGTAAAGATAGAGTGAATTTCCTTAACTCCCTCTGTGCCGGCATTTTTAACAGATCTAATACTGGTATCAACACTGTCATGAATATGAATGAAGCAAAGATATACTTATCATCGCCTAAACAGTTTCAGAGACAATATTACAAGCTTTCGAACAAGATATAATATGATGAAAATATTCATCTGAATATTCCAAATTTTTGTATGCCAATGACAGGCAATCATTCATCTATATTTCTACTGATACGGTACAGAGATGTTAATATAGGAAAGGTAAGTATTGTGACTGGTAAGATAGAACATAGTGTTAACAACAGAATCAGAGATAGGCGGATATATTGGGATTATATATATATATAACAATTTTAAATAGAGGAAGTCTCAAACACAATAGCATACAATAACTGCGTAATTGATAGCCCATTTGGCTATACCGGTGCCATTGGCATTTAATGAAAACCATATAACTCTGTCGGGGCTACACATCAGCACGATGATGGTCAAGGGGTCATAACTCTGATTTTCGCGCGTCTTCAAGAAAACGATTTCCGCGAGTAAACAGACATTTTGGAAAGTTACACCAGTCTCGATGGAAAGGTGAATGTTTACGTCGATTAACATACAGGTAACACTGGAAACCTTGTGTATGGTGTATTACCCAAGAAAGGAACAATTTAACTGTAAAATTCACTTGGTGCGCGAATAAGATGTTAACATTGTGCTGATATATAGCCGCCCATGAAATTGAACATATATACATGTATAATACATATTTACATGCAGCAAAGCAACCCTATTGCCATTTCCCAGAAATACATGTAGAATAGATTTATATTTTAGCTCAGCCTCTCT
Source organism: Hanleya hanleyi (assembly GCA_036873755.1). Taxonomy (NCBI): domain Eukaryota; kingdom Metazoa; phylum Mollusca; class Polyplacophora; order Lepidopleurida; family Hanleyidae; genus Hanleya; species Hanleya hanleyi. The sequence goes on from JAVTVY010027651.1 coordinate 105,712, forward strand.
TCAAAGCATTCCATGAGTGTGCTATATGTAACACTGCCATGAATAGTCTTTCCAAAACACCATCAATGAATATGATGCCATATTTATATAACTTAGACCAGCAATACAATATTTTGGGCAGGTAATAATTTTACAGCACCCATTTTGGGGATGGCAAATCAGTATGCTTTACTGCAGGTATATGAATCGGTATTCTCATAGCGCGATAAAAATAACGCACGTTATTTCAAGTTACAAACAGTAACACTGAAATATTTAGTCGAATCGATATAAATTGACGGATCGGTTTATCGTATGATGCCAATAGCATACATATACTTGTTGTTCGCATAGTATGATATATGTCGATGAACAAGAGACATGCTAAATTATTGGAACATGAATAAACTATACAGTACAGTAACTGGGCATATAGTAAAATTGAATCCCAGAATTACATGTACATGTATACTCTAGTTTATTATTAAAATGCTCCCAGACAATGCGCAATTTAATAATGGAGCCAGGTTTCAAATTATGACTGATGTGTGGTACCAATACAGCAGCCCTTCAAAGATAGCTTGCTGAACTCCAGCTTTAATTTGACCCAATGTGGCAAAATTGATAGCCACAAATGTTCACAAGAATAATATGAAATATTATTATAGTAGCATGTCTCTGTCACCAAACATATAAAAAGCGTAATATCAACAAATCTCCATGGATCCAGTAGAATATATACTAGGAATACTTTAAATTTATACTTTAAAGCTCCACGATAGAGACGGCGGTATGCATTTATGGCATCGCGTGCAATATACAATCAATGACAAGTTCGGTAAATATAGGTCAAAGTCGGTGAAAAGTTGCCCAGATGCTGTGAACTCAACGTATAAACAGGGTCAATTAACCCAGTAATTTTAGCGGGAAGTTTTCCTATAAATTTAGGCTCATAAAGAAGCCATAAACATAATTTATTTGACAAGAAAAGAGCTCAGTTTATCACTTCCGCATTCCTATATCAGCATGGTTTTGTTTTTGTCTCGCCAAATATCACGAGAGGTCACGGGGTCTCAGACTACACCGTGATGACGCAATGCACAGAAGTTTTTGACAGTCGAAGAAGGGACATCCGGTGTTTTGAGGTCGAAAATATGGATCAAAACTCACAAAACTGTCAGGTAGGGATGCTAAAATAATAAATTATTATATCTAGTTTCCTAATCAGCTAACTTGAGGACTTATTTTGACAGATTTTAGCGCTTACAGCAGTGAACGGTCACGTAAATTCACGGTGCAGTGTGACACGTGGGGAACCTGAAACGTCAAAATGCTGGTCACTTCTCTCGTCTAATTTTACTAGAAATGTGCCAAAATATCTCTAAAATGTTCCCAAAATACTAATTATAATAAATACGGAGTTCAACAACACTTGGGCAGAGGATATAGTGTAGGTTCTGTGTTTAGTTTCGCCACCAGGGCGAAATTGGGGACTCACCTGTATAAAAACAGCACTGGTCAGTTTGGTTGAAATGGCCAAAGTGACCAGATTGCATAAAGTCGTCTGCCACCTCAAAGGTCCCGCCACTAATCAATCGTTTTGATTGGTTAATTGACCATTAAGTCCTAGAGGGGGGTCAGTGGAATCGGCGAAATTTCCATGTTGCTTTCCACAAACGAGTTGGACAACAACAACATGTGTCAAATATGCTAAAAACGGGACAAGGGCCCTGTTACAAAATTTTGCCTTTATTTAATAATAAATATTAAATATTTAGTCTTGCCAATAAATGAATGCGTATATAACCAAGACCTCCCAGGACTTTTTTCCTCAAAAGAACACTGACTTTTTGTAGATATAAATAATAATTTAGGAACAACCATAGCTTGCCATACTAGGCAGAGAGCAAGGTGGTTACACTCTCCCCCCGTATTAAGGATGCTGGAGAACCATTAAAAGTGGAGGCAGCAGACTAGAATACAGGTGAGCTCCATATATATCAATAATACATTGATTATTGTAATCATGGTATATAGTGTCTCTTGCAGATTCCATTGAAGCCTTGAGGACATCAGTTGGTTACTGTTCCGGTCTTCGCCGTTTGAACTCCCAAGTGTCCATATCGACCATCTCCACTGTAGAGTCCAGCTCGGGTGAGTCCTGCTCATTTGGCACGGTAACGACGAGGGAGTTCAGGTAGCGGGAACGGTTGACAGCCATCAGCTTCGATCTTCTTTGAATCTCAGCAGCTCTGACATGCTGGGTGACCCTACGAAACATCTTGGGGTCATCCACAGCTGGCCGAACGACAGGCCTGCCTGTCAAGAGCTGCTCAAGACAAACTTCAATGGCCACGACTCCATTTACGTTTGGGTGAACGGAATCTGCAAGATACCACCCTGGACACTGTTCATCTGGTCTCCCTGTCTTGCCTCTGAAGATTACATCTAGGTCAAGGATCTGGAGAGCTGTGGTCTTCTTGGAAAGTTCCAGGATAGTTTCATTCAAGGCCCATCTGCGTGACTCCTTCACCTCGTGGTCTGTGGAAGACTTGCCATGCCGTTTTGCCTTCCAGCCTGCTTCATAAGTGGTGCAGAGGGTGACCTTATCTGCCACTTTCCACGAGAGCTTCAAGATGGCAGTAAGGTCAGCCCTGATGAAATTGTCTGTCGTGGAGGAGCCCTTCAAGATGTTGTTGGGCCCAACACAGTATATAATTTGTTTCGCACGGCATCCCTGGGCACATAGCTGGTACACGACTGGCAGGAGGTCCAAAGTTGTCATCCCCCCATAGACGAACAGATCAACTGTCCCTATGTCTTGACTGAAATTTGGATCGACATTCCGCATAATGGAGTCGGAAATTATTAGTGTTTCTACCGTTTGTGGAAAACATGTATCCAACCAGTCAGTTGACAATACCTTCGATCGGCGATTATCGGAAGGATAAGTCACCAGCATCCTGGGGTCCAGCCCTCTCTCCGTTCCGACATCCTTCAGTTTATCGAAGACTGAAGTAAATACCTTGTCTGTCGCCACAGTCTGTTGTGCCGACCCAACAGATTTCACCATGCGAGGTTTTTTGCTCGTACAGTGCCCCGAGTCACTGGCTTGTCTCTTACGGTTAGACTGGGCAACCTTCTGTGGCAACGAGTCACCCGACGACTGCCCCAGTACAACATCCTGGAGGACTTGGTTGTGTCTGGTCTGTGCATCCAGAAGTTTTTTCCAGGCCTCATCTCTCTCACTCCGGTATCGGTCTCCATCTCTCCTGGCATCATCCCTCTCTCTCCTGAGACGATCTCTGTCCCTCCTGACTGCCTCCAGCTCTCTTCGGAGGTGTTGCACTTCCTGCATGCGATGCATTTCGAACTGCAAAACATAAAGGAAGAACATCTTTGAGAGGTTGTTAGACCCAAATGGCTTTGCTGTATGCAATACCATAGGGGTCATTTGTAAAACGAGCTGGAGGCCGACAAGTTCTTTGAGGTCGTCCCAGGGCTGGAAGATGGTGCCTGTTACCTGGAACATAGATGGGGGCATGGGGACTGAGCTCATAGCTAGGTCGACTAACAGTAGGCTCCCCTGCCATGTCTGTAAGACTGAGGTGCCATTCATCTTCATCCCAGATGTAGGGGTCATCTTCCACCGATACGGGAGGCTGCTGTGCAGATGATCGAGTAACCGGTCGTTCCACCGGAGGAGGCTGCAAGAACTCCTCAGACGGCAGTGGCAGGGAACCAATGGGCAGGAGATGATTGCGATGATATGTCTTAGTGGGCCCCTGTCCATCTTCCGGTTTAATAACATAAACCGGTAGGTCAGGCAGCTGTCGCACGACGACAAATACACCAGACTTCCATTTATCCGCAATCTTGTGTTTCCCCTTCAATCCCACGTTCCTTACCAGGACACGGTCATCCGGTTCAAGACTCACAGCATGGGCTGTCTTGTCGTAGTATCTCTTATTCCTCATGTCTGATTTAAGGGCATGTTCCTGGGCAACTGAGAAAGCAAACTTGAGTCTTTCTCGTAGATCTTGAACATACCGATGAGGGCCCTTAGAGGATCGCTTGTCAGGGTCTATCCCAAATACGATGTCGATCGGCAGACGCGCATGGCGGCCAAACATCAAATAATAGGGTGAATACCCTGTCGTGTCATGCACTACGCAGTTGTAAGCATGTGCAAGCGACCCAACATACTTTCTCCAATCCTTCTTCTGAGAGTTTTTCAGCGTTCCCAACATGTCCAAGAGAGTGCGGTTGAGTCTCTCAGTTATGCCATTACATTTGGGATTGTATGGGGATGTACGTATCTTCCGAATTCCTGCCATCTCGCAGAGCTTGCTGATCAGTTTCGATTCAAAATCCCTGCCTTGATCTGATAGCAAGTACTTCGGATACCCATACTGGCTGATTAAGTTGTCCCAAAGTGCTTTGGCAACTGTTGTTGCCTTCTGGTCTTTCGTTGGCACTGCAATGGCATACTTTGTAAAATGGTCAGTGATTACCAATATGTTCTCAATACCGCCTCTATCAGCTTCCACTGTGAGGTAGTCCATACACACCAACTCGAGTGGTGCTGAAGGTAAAATGGACTCTAGTGGAGCTTTCTGGACTCTGACTTTTCTTCGGATGCAACGTTCACAGCGGGAACAGTATCGCTGTATAGCAGTTGCCATGTAGGGCCAGAAAAATCTCTGTCGAGCAAGGCCTAGAGTACTTTCAGCACTGGCATGAGCCACATCATGTACCCCATGAATGGCAATGTTTCTGTGGCTGGATGGAACAACCAGCTGCTGTCGGTCAATGCCCTTGTCGTCAGTCACATACCTGTATAGGACCCCATTATCCAATGACAGCTTATCAAACTCACGAAGGTAGATGACAAAATCCTTCCCCATTTTCTTCAGATCTTGTTTGGAAGGCTTTGTTTCCTCCTTCACATGGCGAATGATACAGGCAAGATCCTGATCTTTTGATTGGAGCGAAATCCAATCAAATGTATCTGTGCCTATTGGGGTATTTGGGGGTTCTGCCAAGGAGTTTGGTACAGCTGTCTCAGACATGGCCAATGCATCCACCCACGTGAACTGGGTAGCTGCCTGAACGTTACAAGCTGCTAGACTACATCTTGCTTCTTTCTTCGACACAGAGCAGTCTGAAGTGCGGACAGCCTTCTCGACTCGAATACCATGCATCTGAATCACAGCATTCACAGAGTCCGAACAACATTCCACACTTTCAGATTTGCTAACTGTGTACGGTTCACTTCTTTCCAACAGCCAGTCAATCCTTTCCATCTCATTGATGTACTTGATATCTTCTTTCAAGGGTCCTCGGGGAATGCGACTCAAAGCATCGGCATCCGTCATGTTCACCCCAGGTCGATATCTCAAACTGAAGTTGTAAGCAGCAAGTGCAGCCAGCCAACGATATCCAGTTGCATCCAGCTTAGTAGACTTCAAGACATGTCAGTGGGTTGTTATCAGTCACGACAACGAATTTGCTACCATATAGGTAGTCATGAAATTTGTCAGTGACTGCCCACTTGACTGCCAGGAATTCTCGCTTATGAGCTGGATAATTGGCCTCACTCTTGGAAAGTCCGCGACTAGCATAGGCAATTACCTTGAGTGCAGGCCCTTGCTGCTAATACAGCACTGCACCGAGACCAGTGCCACTTGCATCAGTGTGCAGTTCAAAGGGTGATGATAAGTCGGCATACCCCAAAACTGGTGCACTGACAAGTCTGTCTTTAACAACTTCAAATGCAGTTTGACATTCCATTGTCCATCGATTCCCAAGTGGAGTTTTCAATGTCATGTCATCCTTCTTGGAAGTACGACCGAGCCTCTTCATAGTCTTCCTGGGAATATAGCCTGCTGTCAGTTTATTCAGTGGTTTGCAGAGGCGACTGAAATCCTTAATAAACCGACGATAATATCCAGCAAATCCCAGGAAGCTTTTCAGTTCAGAGAGATTGGTTGGTACTGGCCAATCCTTGACTGCATTCACCTTTTTCGGGTCAGGTGAGATGCCATCTCTGGAACATACGTGACCCAAATGTGTGACTGTAGTTTGGAAAA
>JAVTVY010027652.1:0-11636 GCA_036873755.1 Hanleya hanleyi
CTAGTGGCCCAAGCATAGTCACACTATCTGATTGGACTGACATATCTCTCAGATAGAAATTGGTAAACGTGGAATTTGCTGTCCAGGCACAAGACTGGACAATGATATGGAGGGACAAGTTCTTCCATAAGGGCCATGACGAAGCGATAGCACGGATTTCATGAGAAGAAGCAGTCGATAGAAGCGGGGGAGCGTCAATGGCCAATTGATAAGACCACTTAATGGTTTTCTTAACCACGAAGCGATGGTATTCTTAGTAATGTCACGTACCGACGAAGGGACAAGAATAACAGACGACGCGAGCCCCGACCGGGATCGGTACGAGTGAAATAGTGACGTAAGGCTCGAACAGGGCATAACAGAAGGTCGTCTTCGAGGCCATGAACGAAGTCTGATAACGCAGGGATGGAGTACAGACATTGCGCACACGGACCTAAGCGAACAGACTCATTTTTGGCGATGAACTCCGGAATAGGTCGGAACGATACGCGCGACCAATCCGCCGACCAGGTCATAGAAGATCTTTTAAGAGCATGAAGTTCAGACACTCTAGCCGCCAAAGCAAAAGCCGCGAGAAAAACTGACTTGTAGGCCACAGCTTTAAGAGACGCGGACTGTAAGGGTTCAAATGGCGGCCGAATCAGAGCACACAGAACCACACCAATATCCCATTTCGGTAACAGCTGGCGAGTACGACGAGACTGTAGCGCGAAAGCCCGAATGAGCGCAGAGATATTGTCATTTAGACTAATGTTGATGCCGGCAGAAAGACGTAAAACCCTAGCCAAAGCAGAACGATATCCCTAAATGGTGCTGATTTGAAACTTCTTGTCGCGATGGAGGTGAAGAAGGAAGTCAGCTACTAAGGAAACAGAGGCAGAGTCGGGATTGGCATCACGTTCTCGGCACCAGAAAACGAAATAGGCCCAATTCGCTTGATAGCAGCGAAGTAGAAGACCGATTGGATGAAAAACCTCGTCTTTTTTTTTTTTTTTTTTTTGATGTGAAGTCTGGCCGATGTGGTGGGACTGCCACCAAAACAGAAGTGGAAGTAGAGACGTCAATACCAGCACTAATAGATTGAGGGAAAACATCTGTAATAAGACCGAAGGCACTGCAGTGACCGAAGTAGAATGCGACCATAATGACTAAGGTCCTGCGTAGAAATGACAAGTTGATGACCAAACAACCAAAATGCCCACGTCTAAAACTGGTCCAACGGTCTATACGGGACGAAGTACTTGAAGGAGAGAGACGAAAAACTGTCCCCAAAGTAACGACGAACCCACAGTAATACCCCCATAATACGACCACGGGAAGCGCAACAAAAACTGGCCTATATCTGACCAAAATCTTGACGGTATCAGCTACAAAGTGTCACACTCTGTAACCATATGGCTTACTTCAATTTGAAAGAAGAATGAGACTGTCACTTTTTCTCTGCTTGAACAACCGAGACGAAAAATGAACCTCCCGTGACCGAACCACTAGGGGTACCACCGCAAGTAAACCTCGATGTGAACGCTCCAAGATGGAGAACACAAAGCCAAGCTATAAAAGTGATACAAGGGCGATGTTGACTCCGAACGGAAGACTTGTCACACGAAATCGACGACCGACGATGGTGAATCGTGGGAGAAACGCCGACAAACGAGGATGAATTGGTATAAAAATATACGCATCTCGCAAAGCGATGGGGGTCAACCCAGCGATAAAGAAGACGCAACGCCGAATCGTCTTATTAGAAAAACACCGACATCGAGAGACGTGCAAGCGAACAACGCCAAGTCTCTATACAATGAAGAAAAAGATCCAGAAATGGCGACCGGAACTGTCGAACTTGACGACCCTGATAAGGAGGTATAAAAGAACGACGTGGGGAACAGCGTTATGGCGTACGGAAAGGACTACTAGATGGAAGGTGTCAATGCCGGAGTAAGAGGACCACGTGACGACGTAATGGAACGTCGACGAGGTGTAACAGCAACAACGTAATGCGAAACGCGAATGGCGTTGCTTGAGAAACGGCGTAGTGATTTTCCCAAAAACTTACCAAACAGTTCAATTTATCTGTACATATACGCTCCCGAAAGAGCCGGGTAAAACCTCTGAAGATAAATCTGAAAACTGTAGTCGAAACTGGAAAAAAAATTCACAGTGGAGTCGTATTATGCGAGACTTGTAATGAGATTTGAACGCATCTAGGAGGTGAACACATTCATTGATCCCAGCGTTAATCGAGAACGTTACTCCATGGTAGTAACAACCCCGACCATCAACACAAAGAAACTTCCACGTGAAGTAGGAGGATCTTCAATAAAATTTAAAATTCCCCGAAGAGAGCCAATACATTTTGATGTCTCTCGCCGGTAGATGAACAATAAGGTCACAAATCTCACAAATTAACTTGACCAACCAAAACAATGTTCAATCTAGACTCGCCCCCTTATTAGAGGTCCAAACTGGACATAAAAACTCAAATGGAATAGATATAAATTATCATCCGGTTTTTTAAAAAGACAAGTCCAGCTTAGTCTCCGTGGCGCAGTCGGTCAGCGCGCCCGGTTGTCTTTACCTAAAAAAGATAAAGATAAAATAAATGCAGTAGACCAAAGGATGTTTTGGACGAGGCTATCGAGGAGAAAAAACATTGCCAAGGCAGTCTGTGGATCTTCTTACCAGGCTGTAACCGGTAAACATACACAGAACTTACAAAGAACAAGAAGACCGCCTGATGGAACAGACTTATGCTGTCCCAGGCCGATGATTGAGAAACTTCAGGCTTGATCCCGCCCGACCACTGACAGGGTAATGATCAATAAATACCCCACGTGCTGTCGAACGAGAGCAATTCCAAGATTTCTCGGAGAATAATCCTCAAGCTAATAATAATAAATTCTCAGAACAAAGAAATAAAATTACAGCTCAACCCAATTTGAATTGTACAACTAATTCAAAATAGCGATGGGAAAATTTGGCTGTGAAAATGAATACATCACAATGCAATATTTACCAACAGAAAAATGTGTTTCAAAGAATAGCACAATTTCTTAATAAACAACTCGTGATCTCTTTTGTTGTTCAACACAGCCTTGATTACACAAAGAGAGTAATAAGATAGCTCATTAATATGTAACAAAGAGCCCTAGTGTATAGCTTGTATTGGCTTGTAATGACGAAGACAAACGCAACAACAACAACACGTAAAGTCAAAGACAGAGAAAAAACTCTGCAAGTTCTCTCTTGATCACAATGATATCAAATAAACAGAATAACACTTGGGAAAACAAGAGACTAAATTTTGGTAGGAGCAACGAACAGCATGCATAGAAGAAAAACTCCCACAAATGGAAAAAGTCGGACACACAAGAACAACAACAACAACGAAAAATGACGGACTGCAACTCTCTGCAGAACCTGTAATTCTCCGACGTTATAATACGTTGAAGCATTTCTATTCCGTGAAGACAAATCTTTGTTCAGTTTCGTACGGTTCATAACAAATAACCTCCTGATTGAACTGTCTGGAACGAGAAAGATAACGGTGTTGTAAAGTTGGTGTTCTTTAAATCTTCAGTCCGACACCGTAAGCATTCGGCCACGCAGCTGTAAGAGCAAGCAAGAAATACGGGACGTGTCAATACACGCCGAAAGTGGAGGTTGTAAATCCGTAATGCGAACATTCAAAGCCGAGTACAACCGCCCTTCCATAGAATGAGAGGCTGTTTTCTTTTAGACAAAACAGCAGAGGAAGATTTAAGACGTAAAAGCCAAAAACAGAACGATTTTATCACTATTGTAAAATCAGCCGGACCAATTGACCGTGAACTGACCACGCGGTAAGATCAAATTCTTTTGTCCGTTGGGGACAATAGAGAGTCCTAGCGACCGGCCTGGCCTTTGTTTGCTGAACAAAGAAACAGGTTTCTCAAGGCCTACAGACAATGCTATGCCAAAGTAGGCCAGACTATACAGTACCATCTCGCTAAGTTCCTGTACGACGGTCCTCAAGTATATTACCAGAGACAGAAGAAGGAGTCGGACTTTTTAGAATTACGAGGTAAATCTAACACGGGACCACCCAGATCTTGATTAATTTTAATGTCCTCAACTAATGCAATTTCAACACCCGTCTATCGACTTCCGATAGATCAGGGTTCTCAGAAGCCTGAAGTAAATAGGACATACGGGCTTGTGCATAATTTTTCCAAGCATCATTATCCCAAGACACACATTCATTACATGTGCTATTTCGATAGCAAATTTTGTCTTACAAACGAAACAACGCGTGTGGGCATCTAAGCGTGTCGAAACTCGCCCACACGAACGGCACGAATTTGAAGGAATGGGAACAGAGTACTCAGACATTATTCAAGAAAGAAAATGTTTCAAATATAAACAAATCTTTGAACAACAACAACTAGTCTTTGAACAACAACGACTAGCACTGTATTCCAAACTCCCTGACGTGCACCACTGGAGGTACAAACGAGAAAAGAGGAAGAGTATGCTGGGAGCTGGCTTATATATCCAGGCTGAGCTGGGCGAGCTCCCCTAAAGGGAGACTACTCCTCTGGGGGATAACTCCCTTTGGTTTAAACTTTCGTTTAACGTTTGTATTGTATATCTCTGGCAGAGATTAAGGCATAAATCAAAGCAGGTGTAGGTTTGGGCCATAAATATACGTTTTGCGATCAGTAAAACAGTAAGACAGAACAGTTCTTGGTTTCGGCAGGAATCCTGCAAAAGATGGCGAGACCCCTACAGGGGTAAATGCAGCGTAGCGCCAAGCACCCTGGGAGAGGATGGGATCAACCCAGCCTGAAGTTATGCTGACCAATCAGAATGCTGTTGTGATATGAATGTAAATCTGGCAGGCAAATGTGAGAGTGGTTATCTCCCTGAATTAGAACATGAGATCAGTTGTGCTTTAGGGTTGTTGTGATGTGCGTTTTTGCTGTGTCTGACAAACCCAATGTAATTTACGTTACATCATCCTTTCATCAGCAACATCAGTAAACCACAACATTACGAATAGCACCTAATGAGGAGTAACAAAAGAGATAGGTTTTCAAACCGACACTTCTGAAAAATTCTGACAGCATTTGTCTTCCGGTAGTATTTCAGGATACACAATAGCTAATTTGAATCTTTCCAATATATTTATGTCATATTTAATCACAGAAAGTGAATAATGGATGTCTTTGGCTCACTCGTTTACATCCCCAGTCAGAACAGACTAGACTGAGGTCTGGATGACCGTCCTGATCTGTGTCTTGACCACAAAGCAAACCATTCCCTGCAAACCCTTCGGCACACTGGAAACCAAAATAGAACAAAACATTTAGTCACAGAAATTGTTTGTTAGTATTGCTAAAATTATATATCATGAAAATGCTTGAGGGTATATAAGGTTTCTGTTCTGAATTTCCACCCATCAGAGACTAATTCTGTAAACAGGTTATACTGATTTTTGTCACCAGGGCATACTAATTCTGTCGCCTGGTTCTACTAATTCTGTCACCAGTTTATACTAATTTTCTCACCAGGTTAATTCTCTCACCAGGTTACACTAATTCTGTCACCAGTGTATACTAATTCTGTCACCAGTTTATACAATTTCTGTCACCAGGGTATACTAATTCTGTCACCAGGTTATACTAATTCTGTCACCAGAGTATACTAATTCTGTCACCAGGTTATACTAATTCTGCCACCAGTGTATACTAATTCTGTCACCATACTTATTCTGTCATCAGGGTATACTAATTCTGTCACCAGATTACACTAATTCTGTCACCAGGCAGGGGTTATTCTAGCCCAAAATTGTTCATAAACTCAATTTCAAAATTTTGAAAACTCAATTTTTTTGCCTTTTTCATAAAAAAAATGATGAAACTCAATTTTTCCAACTTTTTCATCGCACCAATTACAGAACTGAGGTTGGTCATATGTTTACGACACTTCTTCAGAGACCAACAAATACTGACAATTCTATTTACATGAATTATATCAGTCTACAACAACATTGCTAAAATAACTCAGTGTTACGAGATAACTCATTGGCCCAAACCATGACAGGGTGCCGTGTATCATCCAACAATTGAAGGCGACATTAATTAGCATGTCAGGTCTTCTTAGAGCAACAACAACATATAGAACTGCTGCTGCATTGTCGATCAAGATATAAACTTCGGCCTAAGATAGTCAGCCATTCACTTGTTACATGCATGTTTTGTGCACTCCGATACAACCACACCAAACCACAGTACGGCTGTTGTCAGTTAATAGGTTGTTTAGCATGACCTCATGCTAAAACATACATGCTAGATGCTATAATTATTAATTATTGAAGCTAAATTTTTTACCGTTAACAGAGAAGATTGTGATCGAATATATAACCTGGCAACATTCCTGTTTTACAGATTTATACACTCTGAAATACTCTCATAAATATCGCCAGAAAAAAATATTTATGAAATAATTATTCTCTAAAGAGACATTTTAAGTTTGCTTTACTTTAATTGAAACATGCAAATAATTATGGTAGACAGTAAAACTCAAATGCACACAAATTGTGTAAACAGAAATCAAGGGAAAAAACTCTTACTTGTGACCAAATATTAAAGATAACTGCAGAATTTATTACCCGAATTGTCAACGTCAGGAGTCCCCTCTTATTGAAATCTTCTTTTATTTCTTTTACACTGACTGAAGATAGGGATTCTCTGTCCACGGCGACGAATTTTGTATGTCCGTCGTCCTCAAGCTACGAGTATTCGTCGACAGTCTGTGCTGTCGTTGTTGTTGTCGGGAGTGAAGACGTGAAGCGTTCGACCACTTCGCTCAAAAGCGTTTAATCAGATCAAATGGATGGTTAAATGAATTGGTTGATGAGGAAACAACTGATCCATAAACTAAAACCATGATGGCTTTGGTACGCGACCGTCAAAAGTGCCGGAGTTAAAACTTTACTTCCACGTGCTTGACACGAGGGAATCCTCGCTAGAAAAGGACTGTGCCTCGTTTTGAAAGGGCTTTCCCCAAGAATGTGAACCAAGATGGCGGCTCTTCAGTCGCCTTCGCGCTGACTCGCGCTGTGACGGTTCATTCGTTTTACTTAGATTTGCTTACTTATTTCTTTTACGACCAATAATTACTGATGATTAAAATACATGCGGCATTATTTATCTCCAAAATATTGATGCGGGTGGGTCAAGCGAAACAACCTATCAACTGACAACTGGTATGTTGTGAAAAAACTCAAATTTTTTTTGTGCGCAAACGGCAAAAATCGCAAAACTCAATTTTTTTTATCAAAACTCAATTTCAATTTTCTGCAAAACTCAATATATATTGTTTTTCATCGTGGTAACCACGATGAAAAAACGGCTAGAAAAAACCCTGCCAGATTCTGTCACCAGGGTACACTAATTCTATAACGCGGTTATACTAATTCTGTCACCAGATTACACTAATTCTGTCACCAGATTACACTAATTCTGTGTCCCGGTTATCCTAATTCTGTCACCAGGTTATACTAATTCTGTCACCAGGGCATACTAATTCTGTCCCCAGAGTATACTAATTCTGTCACCAGGTTATACTAATTCTGTCACCAGTGTATACTAATTCTGTCACCATACTAATCTGTCATCAGGGTATACTAATTCTGTCACCGGATTACACTAATGCTGTCACCAGGTTATACTAATTCTGTCACCAGGGTACACTAATTCTGTAACCCGGTTATACTAATTCTGTCACCAGATTACACTAATTCTGTGTCCCGGTTATCCTAATTCTGTCACCAGGTTATACTAATTCTGTCACCAGGTTATACTAATTCTGTCACCAGGGTACACTAATTCTGTAACCCGGTTATACTAATTCTGTCACCAGATTACACTAATTCTGTCACCCGGTTATACTAATTCTGTCAGGTTATACTAATTCTGTCACCAGATTGCACTAATTCTGTCACCCGGTTATACTAATTCTGTCAGGTTATACTAATTATGTCACCCAGTTATACTAATTCTGTCACCAGGTTATACTAATTCTGTCACCGGGTTATACTAATTCTGTCACCAGGTTATACTAATTCTCTCATCAGGTTATACTACACTTCACTGATTACTGCAGAGTAGTTACCTGACAGGTGAACTGACCAGGGCCAACATAGACACATTTGGCATGGATGGTACAGTCATGCTGATTGGAGGAGCAGAAGTCAGCAGGTGTACATCCCGTGAGAGCCGTCCCCACAAACCCACTGTTACAGAAACCACAGGAATGGCCGCCCTGTAAACACAGTCACTCTATGTTAGTTATACACATATTTCACCACCAAAAAGTTTAGCCTGCTCTTATTTATTGACCATTCATTGTAATCACCATGAACCATCAGGTTATTCTGCTTTTTAGTTTGTCATCTTTCAAAATGCCATTCAAAAAATTGCTTACATGTCAGGCAAATTTGTTCAATGCATCAGTTGAAGTATGGCAATATTTTCTTATCTATATTATATTGTTAAATTCATATTATATTTGTTTTGCGATCTTAACCAAGAATATATTTTGTAAATATTATCATACAAGGACAGCTTAGCGGACTTGCAGTACATCAACCAATCAATCACAAAATGTCAAACTTGCTTGCCAAAAATTTAAGTTTTAGGATGGGGTGGTTTCATTTACGGGATGAGACTCATCTCTGGGCCTAATGACGGCATTCTGTATGCTTTTAGATTATATGCTGGATTTGGTAAACATGTGTGGGGGGGAGAGGGTGTAATCGAGAGACTGGGGAGGGTTGGAGGCATACCTGGGTATACATATAGGTCTGCGGGAGGTGAGGTCAGAGAGACTGACCACGAAAATAGCAAATGAATCAAGATTTCCACAAGTGTGTTCGAAAATTAGACACGCAAGCCAGATGTGCTGTAATCCATTCCATAAGGTATTATAAAGACATGTGGCCAGAGCCACAGGGCCTACAACCACTGGCCAATCACCAACATTTGACATGTGGTCTTACCTCGTAATTGATACAACTGACATACTGCTTACATCCGCCATTGTTGACAGCGCACTCGTCGATGTCGTCACACACCTGGTACTGACTGGGTGCGTAAACCTGGTTCAGGTAGAGGAACACCCGGCGGGTATCATTCCAAGCCCAGGCATCTTCATATGTGCTGATATAGCCTGGCGGACACTCCAGACACTGGTAACCAGGCTGAGTGTTCACACAGGCAGACGTGTTCCAGCAGGGATGCTGCTCTTCACACTGTAAATATATTAACAGGGATGCTGCTCTTCACGCTGTAAATACATTATTGTCACCATTCGGATATACTTAAAATAATCTGACTCAAAGCTGAAACCATAAAGTTGAAACAGTTTCTCAATAGGTGTGCACCAGACCTATATATTATCTCTGAACTACGTTCTATTCAGAGGACAACAATTTTAGTACTCATCAAAAGCTTGTGATTGAAATAGGTTGACAGATTTAAAATTTATAACATCTTCATACACAGGACGACTTCTCTGTTCACACTTCGAAGTAACCTTGATGGATCAGACCACTGAAAGCTTTCAAAATTTGAGGCATGAATTTTATCTACATACAAGAGACGAGTCAATCATAACCTACCCAACGACTGTGTGTAGGGTGACGTATCCTCTCAATATAGTTACATCATTCTTCCCAATATGGCAGTAGTGGTGACCAGATATATATATAGAACATCAGCCCATCCCATCTTAGCTTGCTAAGGGCATTTCACGTTTCACTTAACTTTACCCTTAGCTCAATGTCTTCATTCTCCGTGTATTTCGCCCGATGTCAGCTTCCCCAAGCATCAAGTCGCATGTCCGCTCCATTTAAACGAGCCAATGAAATTGTCCGTATTCAATTACTTTGACCTGGAAATCTCAGACAGTAGACGTGTCAATTTCACTTGAGCGCTCGACATGCTCGAGGCGCAAGACTGTGGGAGACCAAACCGAAGTTGTGTGAATTAGCTATTTTATTTCTCACTCTAATGGAGCATGCTTCTTTGTTTTCCTTAAGAAAAATCATATTACAAGCGGCCTAACATATTTGTAAAAAATAAAATTGGCGACAGTTCACAGTAAAATGATATGCTTTTTATTTTGTGATGGGGGCACTCCGAGGCCCACCAAGGGATCGTTTCAATCGATCGCTTTCTGGAGGTGTGTCTTCGTTTTATGAATGTGATTGCACCGATGTCGGAGCTAACGGGACCAATCGGATATGACCATTTGGGAAACGCCCGATTACACTCAGATATCACCCGTTACCGCATGGCTACGAGCAGAAGTTTCTACGTATCATCGTGTCATGCGTTCGGATGATGGCCCATCCATAAGCCAATCATTTGGCACATTTTCAAAATTCATACGGATCCGAGGTCAGTCAGTGACATTTCATGTCTATTTATAAATTCTGTTGAAGAGATCGAGCCGGTGGGCTGATATATCAGCACAAATTCGAAGAGTAAACTGTGAAATTCACTTGTGCATGAAGATGTATTATAGAAGACTAGAACTTCTCTCTTGAGTCTGTTAATCCATGTTTTCATCCCTGTGCCAAATTAAAATAATTAATATTGCAAATTTATCCACATGCCAGAACCTTACATATGAATGTGTTTATATTATTTTTATATCACACACTACCTCATCAATATCGATGCATATCACACCGTCACCTCTATAACCTGAAGGACAAGTGTCACACTCGTGGTTACCACTACCCAGGTTATGACACAGGTCATCTGAGAAACATGGTCCTGGGCTAGCCAAACAGAGGCACTCCACAGCCCCAGAGCAGGCCACGCACTGGGTGCCATCCCCCACGGAGTAGGTGTCAGTGGGGCAGCGGTCACAGCGGTCCTTCATCTCAGAGCTGTAGTAGCCCCGGGGACAGAGTTTACAGGAAGTCTGACCAGCCTTGTCTTGGTACATACCAGGTCCACAGACAGCACAGAACACTAGGTAACAAGATAGTAAGGAATTATTAACACTGATGATAAATGAAGCAAAAATTCAGAATTTCTAATAGCTGGAGGAGAATGTGAAATGAGAATACCATATTTACCACACCTCAATATAGTGGTAACAAGAGATCTTGAATAATGTGCTAAAGTCCATGAACTTTGTGACTCCAATCTTGAATAGATCTGTAAATGTCCTGTCAATGTGCAAATATTTTACAAGTAACAAGGTAAACTCAGGAGTACAGAATTGTGATTTTAGGTTACAGAGGCTAGCAAATTAGTCCACTGTCATCTCCACATTTGGTTTATTGTGATCACAAATGGAATATTGGAATATCACACCAATACAAATGCAGCACAAAATCAATCAGAGATAGTTTTTTTGGATGTATGCCCATCCCCCACCCCCCTTCTCCTTACAGGCTGAGGGTTAAAAAACCGGGCACATCTACATAATAGTGATCAGTCACCAGATAAGTATCAAACATCTTCGCATAGTAGTCAAGGAGTTATTAATTAATAACAAGGATAAGGGGTCATAAATCTGGAGTAACCATTGAAACAGATAAGAACATGACACTGCACACATACATGTACTTGATCAAA
>JAVTVY010027653.1:0-10699 GCA_036873755.1 Hanleya hanleyi
GTCTCACAAAAGGGGGTTCGATCCCTACCTGACTGCTCTTGGAATGCTTGTTCTGAGCTCTTCTCACAAAAATTCTAGACTCATTTCGAATTGTCTAGGATGCCACGGAGGAGAGTTATTAAGAGCAATTGAGTCCCGAATAATTATTTAATATAAAACAAGCCCTCACATGGCCATGAAGCTATGTGAAGAGGAATACGTCACAGGCCACGAAGCTATGTGACGGGGACTCAGTGAGACGTGACACACCGGTTTTGCATTTTTTGACCCCCGGCGTAGATTAACTCGCCCCCCCCACCATTTTTTTTGGTATGCTCCCCCCTGGGTTTTTTTTGTCCTGATAATCTCTGTCAAAAAATCTGCTCTCTGAACAGATTCCACAAAAAAAAGTCCGACACCCTAGAAGTCCTCTAGGCACCCCCGCTATCTGCTCTTCCCCCAGCCTGTTCAAGTCATGCAATAATCACTTTCACCGGTGATGAACCACAGTTTGTTACGATACCACATCCCTTGATATGAAGGATCGAGCGATACCATTTCATCGTCTACAATATGGCGTTCTTCTTCTTGTCCACGAGCCTTCAATCGACGACGAGTATCCTGATTAGGTCTCTGCTTCTTCTTCTTCTTCTTCTTCTTTTTCTCTTCTCCCCAGTCGACGACACGGCACTCCGAGCCGGTAATGGGTATAGCCGTGTCGATGGCCTTCTTCTTCTCGCAAAGCGTCTTTACGTTAGTAATGGTTTTTTCCATGGTAAATATTCCTCACAGCGTCTGGTTCTCTCTGTCGAGTCACTGACATGTGTGTTTACCCTTCATCGTATCTCTGGTATCTCCATCGATTCTGTATGTTTAATAGGTGGTTGCGGCGTAGAGCCTGGGCCGGCAAGGGTGGTGGGCCGTCCCGAGGCTCTACAGAGTATGCGCCCAGCCCCCCACATGGGAAGCTCCCCGCTCCCCCACACCTCCCCCACAAATTAGTGTCCCTTGGGAAGCTCCCCGCTCCCCCACACCTCCCCCACAAATTAGTCCACTCGCCCTCCCTGCTGCTGCTAAATCCTTTATGAGACATTCTTGCCGATGCTTTTGATGCCCTCTGAATGGCAATATCTTAGCAGAGGGGATCGCAAACTCGGCCTCAAAAATCCCACTCCTCAAAAGTTTGAACCAGTGTGACGAGGAATCGGCCGTGTACGCCCAGAGGACATCACATCCATAGGGTTCACTCCAGAGATTCTTCCATTCGGCAAGGAATGGACCATGGGTCCGCTTTTCGCCCATCAATTCTCGTAAAATCTTCAACCTAAATCACATATATGTATATATTTTCTGAAAGAGCCTGACTAAGCTATCATTTTAAAGCACAGCACCGATAAGATACAGAAAAATGAATCGCGAACATTCCCCTCCTAGCTGGCTTCATTTTTCCTAGAAAACCCTTAAATGCTTCATTTTTCCAAGAAAACCCTTAAAATGTCGAAAAATGGTCAAATTCGGCTTTATTTCCAGACAAATCTGTAAGAGCGATTTTAATTAAACTTTTTTCTCGTGTTCCAAGATCCGGTACCAACTTAGAAATGTGAGAAAAGTGGGGGTCAACCTGCTCGTTTTTGGTCAGATTTTCTCTCCGTAAATGAGTCCTGATTTTCAGGCACACCCAAGAGGAATAACTGAAGCAGGACAAATTTTACTCCATAGCCCCGATCACCGTGTAAACGAAGCCAGCCATCGATCTGTATATGCTCGTTTGCAGCGTTGATAATGCTGAACAGGATGGTATTATAGATATAAGCTATTAAGAAGGCAAGAAGAATTATGATGTAGCAGAACACGGACAGTCTATCGTATTATGAAATTAGACCGGGGTCATTGCTACGAAACTGTGGAGATCCACCATAGTCTTCATCACCTCGAGTGCTTGGGCAGGTGTTAGCACCGACGACATCGCTTAGTGAATTCCTTGCGATATGGTCTCAACATCCGAAACAAATTCGAATGTTTATAGTCTCGGGAGTAGATGTTCCTATTACCTCACACCACTTTTGTCAATTTGTCAGTGTGAACAATATGCAATGTACAGCAATGTATTAAATACAGATACGATGTACTGCCATATTAAAGACGGTAATCTATGCAACCCTGTTGGTATCGTACTGCTATCGTATTTGACATACTTTGCTTAACAGCCGGAATAGCTCAGTTGGGAGAGCGTTAGACTGTAAAACATGTCTGATGAATAAATATTATATCAAAAGAAAAAAAAAAGCGTTAGACTGAAGATCTAAAGGTCCCGGGTTCTGGCAATCGCCGGTTCACACTCGGCGACTGTACGTTTATTTTTTCCTTTAGGTGACAAATTGAGGCCATGTAATATCGAATAGGCGATAAACGCTTGGAGAGAATTTTACGTCGGACAGGTCCTTCCTGTCAGAATGTATAATAGTAAGTTCATTTATACTGTATTTTTAAATAGGATTGCCGAGTTGCCCAGGTTCATGTTAGCCTCGCCATCACTGCCTTGGTCGGTTATTTGGGGTAGAGTGTTTCATGATTTTTGTGACAATAACATTGTCTACTTCTCATATCAGTTAGTACATGATATCCTTCCGCTGAAGGAACGGCTACTGAGAAGAAATGTATGTACGAATGATGTATGTGTTTTTTGTCCCGGTTCGGAAATGAGGAACCACTTATTCATTGAATGTCAAATTGTTAAAAACGTGTTCTTGTATTTTAAGCGAAGCTGTTTGTTATATGGGCAATTTTTCCCTACGTTAAATGAGCAACATCTATTACACAAATTATTTGATGTGCAGATGGGAAAAGACGAAACAGCAATGTATGTGTACCTGATTAATGTATTTCATTTCTGTATTTGGTGTGCCCGGAATGAAATCGTATTTCAGGGTGAAAATAGAGATCATAATTGTATAATTAAGGCTATTAGAGTTTGTGTGAAATCACGTATATATGTAGATCACTACAGAATGGAAGAGTCTGTCTTCAAGAGAGTTTGGTGTAAAAATAATGCCCTGTGTACAGTTCGGAACTCAAAAGTAATACTTTTGCTATAATATAATATGTCTATTGAAATGTCTTTAATGTAAGCGGTTCGTTTCATCTGTGTACTGGACACTGTATGAGATCCATATCTTTCTGTGATATTCTATATTTTATTAACATTGGATTCTCACGGTCTCAATGATTTGTATATATTCCGGTGAATAAATTATTTTTTCATTTCAAAAGAAAAAAAATATCGAATAGGCCGATGATACGTACAAATTCGTACTGCTATCGTATTTGACATACTTTGCTTAACAGCCGGAATAGCTCAGTTGGGAGAGCGTTAGACTGAAGATCTAAAGGTCCCTGGTTCAATCCCGGGTTCCGGCAATCGCCGGTTCACACTCGGTGGCTGTACGTTTATTTTTTCCTTTATGTGACAAATTGAGGCCATGTAATATCGAATAGGCCGATGATACGTACAAATTTGTAAAACACCTATCATCAACAGATAGAGAGAGATTCGTTCAGCAATATATCTATCTAAACATCAAATATCTAACTACAAAATTACATCACAAATCGATCGTTGTCAAACAGTCTGTAATCAAATCTCTTATGAGACATTCTTGCCGATGCTTTTGATGCCCTCTGAATGGCAATGTCTTAGCAGAGGGGATCGCAAACTCGGCCTCAAAAGTCCCACTCCTCAAAAGTTTGAACCAGTGTGCCGAGGAGTCGGCCGTGTACGCCCAGAGGACATCACATCCATAGGGTTCACTCCAGAGATTCTTCTATTCGGCAAGGAATGGACCATGGGTCCGCTTTTCGCCCATCAATTCTCGTAAAATCTTCAACCTAAATCACCTATATGTATATATTTTCTGAAGGAGCCTGATTAAGCTATCATTTTAAAGCACATCACCGATAAGATACAGAAAAATGAATCGCGAACATTTCCCTCCTAGCTGGCTTCATTTTTCCTAGAAAACCCTTAAATGCTTCATTTTTCCAAGAAAACCCTTAAAATGTCGAAAAATGGTCAAATTCGGCTCAATTTTCAGACAAATCTGTAAGAGCGATTTTAATTAAACTTTTTTCTCGTGTTCCCAGATCCGGTACCAACTTAGAAATGTGAGAAAAGTGGGGGTCAACCTGCTCGTTTTTTGTCAGATTTTCTCTCCGTAAATGAGTCCTGATTTTCAGGCACACCCAAGGGGAATAACTGAAGCAGGACAAATTTTACTCCATAGCCCCGATCACCGTGTAAACGAAGCTAGCCATCGATCTGTATATGCTCGTTTGCAGCGTTGATAATGCTGAACAGGATGGTATTATAGATATAAGCTATTAAGAAGGCAAGAAGAATTATGATGTAGCAGAACACGGACAGTCTATCGTATTATGAAATTAGACCGGGGTCATTGCTACGAAACTGTGGAGATCCACCATAGTCTTCATCACCTCGAGTGCTTGGGCAGGTGTTAGCACCGACGACAACGCTTAGTGAATTCCTTGCGATATGGTCTCAACATCCGAAACAAATTCGAATGTTTATAGTCTCGGGAGTAGATGTTCCTATTACCTCACACCACTTTTGTCAATTTGTCAGTGTGAACAATATGCAATGTACAGCAATGTATTAAATACAGATACGATGTACTGCCATATTAAAGACGGTAATCTATGCAACCCTGTTGGTGTCGTACTGCTATCGTATTTGACATACTTTGCTTAACAGCCGGAATAGCTCAGTTGGGAGAGCGTTAGACTGAAGATCTAAAGGTCCCTGGTTCAATCCCGGGTTCCGGCAATCGCCGGTTCACACTCGGCGGCTGTACGTTTATTTTTTCCTTTAGGTGACAAATTGAGCCCATGTAATATCGAATAGGCCGATGATACGTACAAATTTGTAAGGGAACTCGATAATTTTTCACATCTGAACAAGTAAGGGTTGTAGACTTCAGAGTGTGAAGACGTATGTCTGTTTGCTCCGGAATTACAACAACAACGCCATATTATTGCTATATCGGACTTTACTTTGTTGTGGGAATATCGTGAATTGTGCTGAAAGCTTTCGTGGACTGAGTTTAGCCCATTGGGGCTTGTGTTTGTTTGTTTGTTTGAATCCTCATATCGATTGAGATGTCGAAACCTGTTGTGTACAACGCGGCTGTCAAACCGACACGTACTCTGTCTGTGATGTTTTCTACTAGCGATAATGGTGCATTTTCCAAGACGATGCAGAGGGATTTTACGCCATTCCTATCCAGTGTGATTAACACAAAGAACGACATGCAGTGTTTTCAAAAGAACTATTTCAAAAAGTGTTTCTATCTGAGGGTGAACTCCGAGGGGGCGCACAACGCTCTACTTTTGAAACCTGAATTTATTCTGGATGGCACAGTATGGAATATTACTGCAGCAAGTTCCGTTTATATGAACGTTACTGTCCAGTGGGCCCCTGACGAGATGGAAGATGAAATGACAAAGGACGTACTGAAGCCATACGGTGAGTGTTTGAGTGTGAAGAAACCATTCTTAACTGGAGCGGGCTATCCTAATGTCCGAACGGGAATACGAATCTATCGATTCCGTTGTAAGAAAGAACGTTACGTTCCCAACTTTATTAACTTTGACGGCGAGATTATCATGTTCACTTATCCAGGACAGATATCTGAATGCAGGAAATGTGGCCAGTCCCAACATAAAGCAAATGAATGCAATGCAAAATGGTGCATCAACTGTGATGGGTTTTCACCACATGAGATACCCCACACCATGGAAAATTGCCCCGAGAAGTGCAAAATGTGTGGTTCGGGCGAACATAATATCACAGAATGTTCATCACGTTCATTGTCTTACGCTTCACGTGTTAAAAATTGGGGAAGTTCTATCAGAGCCAATGAAACTGTAGGCCTACGTGACCCCCCGGGGTCCAACGACGTTGAAGGTGAAATTGATGTGGTCGGGAGCGACGAAAATGATGACAGTGATGTTTGTATGGAACGTCTGGATTATGATTCTGATGGGAATGAAATTGACAGGGACGAAATTGACAGGGACGAAATGGATGATGAGGAATACCGGCCGCCTAAACCAGTGGATGTCGGAATTGATGAGAGTGTGATTGTTGCAGACAATTATACCGTCCACAGTCAAGACGTAAATAGATCTAAACGCCAGAAATGTGCTCAAAAGTCTGTGCAAAATATCGACATAGCCAGCGTTAATCAAGATTGCGGTGGAGTCATGTGTGTGGACCCTCACACTGAGATTACACCTGCGACACAGAGCCAGTCTGACGGGGAAAAAGACTCACAGGATATGGAAACAATCAATTGTCAAACAGCAACCAAACTACAACCATTAACATGAGATGCATTTATTGCCTGATGAGAAAATAACCGATCGAACATAATTGAGCACAGTAATATTGTCACCCATCAGCCATACAAGTCACCCCATCAATTACATTCCATGATAGACACATCAGAATGATTGATCAGTTACATATCTTATTTCAAATGTAAAGTTTAGAAACATAAATACATTTGAGCATACATTAGTTATACGTGACATAACCAGCAAATAGTTACAACCAAAATATTAAGAAATATAGTGAACAGACGTAAGCTTGAAATTAATAATTAAGCACTATTCACAATATGAATTCATCATAATATCTGTTACTACATATTATCATGTGAGCTCCGCGGATGCGGGAACGAGACACAAGCAATAACAAAAATAATCTCGACAAAACTGTACATCTTTACATATAAACATACCCGCCAAGCCGCAGGCCCTCCAAAAAATAAACCAGTGACCACAATTGTAACTGATAAGTCTTCTTTCCTCTGACACGTACAGATCCCACAAGATGAAAGGACACCAATGTACTAAGGCCGTCGCCCCACTGGATAGCTTAAACACTTGTGTAAGACCATACTGCCAGAGGAAAAACAGACCAACCTACCACAGATGACGAATTACCCCGATGAAAAAAACTCTTAAGCATTTAGTCCCCTTGCGGTTTAGGTGCAGGCCATCTTTAGGCAAAAATAGTGCAGATATAGGCTTCCCCTGATGAAGAAATGGCCTATAAGACCCTAGGAACTGAAGATGCCTTGAGATTAAGATTAAGATTTTCAGAAACTTTTGCACCACAGGGTATGTAATAGGGCGTGTAATGCCTTTCCTAACTATACGAGAGAAGGCTGGCATATTCTCATCTGTGGTAGGTACCTTTTCCAGCATGTTCTTATAAGCTTTCAGTGGACACAACACCGAGTTTGATATGGCTAGCACCGGGAATCGCAATTCTCTTTCCCCATATTGTATCGTTTTTGACCATTTGATGATGATCAGTAAGCCCCCTTCACCTGATATAATGTTACCCCTTGTTAATTGCTTGGTCGGATCAAATTAGATTAGATCGCTGTTAGGAATCAAATTAGATTTTCTGCACATTAAAAAGAATGCCAATAAGAACAGAGGCCAGAGAGAAGATTGCAGTGGGTCGTGGGGTTTTAAGAGAGGTATGAATTCCCTTAATATTTGTGGTGTCATCGGAAGAGCTTGTTTTGGGCAATGTGGGTTCAACCTTGCTAGACCTTTGAGCTGTAAATTTAGGAGGAAATTATCTTCTGGAAACACAATATCTAATACCAAGTGCAAGTTTTTAACACCACTGATATAGTTTCTGATACTTGCCGTACTCTTAAATGATCTGCTTAAGAACTGAGCATATGAACAGAGGATCTGATTTGTAGTAGGCAATGAGTTAATTCCAAAATAACTGCAAAATAAAAAATATGCTTTCCATTGAATCTTCATGTTCTTGGTTGTTCCCTCGGCATAAGCATGTTTTCGGGTCACTTTAGATTCTCTTCTCAAACCTTGGAGTTTGAAAAGGGATTACCAACTGTGAGAGAAAGAGAAAAGACTCGATTGCAAGGAGATATCTCTCCAACTTCCACCTACTGTTAACTCCCGAAAGCGGGATTTGAAGAAATCACTCATTGCCCATCTTGACAATAAATCTGGGAATCTATTATCCACCCCAGCTATATGTGTCGCTCTGATCTCAAACTCTCCCCGAGAAGCCAGCCAACAAATTTCGCGTAAACATGCCTGCAAAAATTCATTCTTACTTCGACCGGAGTTCAATACAATGACTGACACTTGATTGTCGCAATTTATGACGATGCGTTTCCCACGAACATTCCCTCCCTAGAGTTTTAGACTGACAATTATCGTTAACATTTCGAGCTCATTTATCCCCAGCTTGAGCTTTTGGATGAATCCTGGGAATTCCCCATGAAAATATTCAGATCCACACACTCCACCACATCCAGTTAAACATGCATCAGTTGCAAAGATTTGGTCAGGCTCAGACCATTCTTCCCAAGCCATCATGGACACTCCATTGAAGACTGGCAAAAACAGATGCCACCAGATTAGGTCTTTCCTGACGTAAGCTGGAATGGCAACCAGTGTTAATTCATTTCGAAAGGTTTTCAGCCATTGAAGAAGTCTGGAGACGAACACCCTACCTGGTCGCACACAAGTAGAAACAAAGTGTAACTTGCCCAATAATGATCTTAATTGCTTTAACGTAGCTTTTTGGCGATTCAACCTGGAGTTGACCAATTTCAAGATGTCCTTGCCCCTCTTACTGTCAATTGACAGAGTCAATGCAACACTATTGAACAATATCCCTAGGAATGGCATCTCCGTCGCTGGCGACCACGCTTTATCGACAGCCTCCACCAGGCCACATAATTCAAGTATCTCGCCCAGTTTGTCAAAAGCCTTTCCTGTGACACACGGTGATTCTGCACTGGCTAGATCGTCAATATAGTTGACGAGTTCGTAACCTTGACGTTGAAACATGTGTCCAACTGCGGATGTGACTCGCTGACATATTTGAGCCGATGATCTGGAGCCCATAGCTAATACCCTATCGAAGTATAAATGATCTTCCCATGTGAAACCCAGAAGGTGAACGTCACCCGGATCAATGGGGATTTGTCTGTAGGCCCGTTTGAGATCCCTTTTGAACATAAGCGACCCCCGACCCTTCTTTTTGATTATTTCCACTAAGTTGTCCATGCTAGGATAGTGTAAGTCTATCCGTTCATCTAAATAAAACTCCTTGGAGATTCCGTCATTGACAGAATGGCCCCTGGGGAAGCTCAGGTCCAAAATTACCCTACGGTCATGTTCCCCCTTTGGAACACTGTTTAAGGGGGAGATCATTATTTTGGTGTTAAAAGGGTTGTCTTTCAAAGGGCCCAAAATGGCCTTGTGACCTAACTCTGTATTCAGGTATTTGTTAATGGCTTGAGGGAAGTTTGTCGCACCATTGTGGTTAATAGTAGTCTTAGGACAATCTCTCGACACCTCTCCCTCATGACCAATAGGGAAACCAAATTCCAATAAATCACAAATTTTCTTATCACTATATGCCTCTAATTCCTCTCTCCAAAATGGAATATTGAGTTTGGACATGACTGGGATTCTACATCCAAGATAATTGTACATGCCAGAGTTTTCAACCTCATTATGTGCAGTAATAGCCGCCATTATCCAGCTATTATTAGATTTGGGGACCTTGTGTGTGTCTAAGTGGATGTCATCAATCAATATGTCTCTATTTTTGTGACAAAAGGATTTCATGTTAGGCAATGATGACCTCACAATATCTGTATGACCCAATGCATGACAAGATGAAATATCATTTGTCCCTTCCGGTGTCGGTACCAAAATTGTCACCGTTGACAGGACTTTCAGGCTTTGCACTATGGGAAGGACATTGTGCTGCAAAGGAGGATTTTAGGTAGGCAAGTATAAAAAATATCACTCAATGGGTCGAGGTCCGAGACGGCAGCTAGTCATTTACTTTCCCCCCGTTTATGATGTGGACATACAGATGCACTCTCAGAATGCTCACGTTTAGTTTTATCTTTTTGCCAGCAGGTGGCGCAGATATGTACAACTTGACGTACTTGACCCCTAATAGTTGCTGAGTGGGATGCGGACTCGTGACACTTGTTCCTTTGATATAGGGAGCAAAACCAAATTTGGTCCGCTTTGCCTTTGGAGTTTGCTAAGGTACCAGTATCCCTGTTTCTGAATGTGCCAGCACCCCCTTCCCTCTTTATGTGCTTGGCTAGCAAAGGAATCTCCAATCTAGCTGGATCGTCATTCCATGTCTTTAGACCAAGCTCTATTTGCCGGATCCAAGCTGCATACCAATTTAAAAGGGCACTCCATTCGTAAATACTTTGATAATAAACTATTTTCTTTAGAAAGGAAAGCCTACCATTTCTTTCGATTTTCGAAATGTTTCCACTGGATATGATTTCTAGTTCCCCTGCAACTAATGTCTGGAAAGTTAAATCCCGAAAACCAATTTTTTTACCCACATATTCATACTGCAGCATGGAATGCGCATATGTCATGGGGAATCTGACTTTATCAGAGGACCTAGCCTCAATTCCAGACTTACATTTTTTCTTTTTTGTTTTGCGTTTGATGGAATGCCTACTGTTTGACGACCCCGAAGAGTCACTACTAGTACTACATGTACTAGTGTCATTGTCATTGTCCCTTAAACCTAACCTCGACATTTGTCTGTCAACCTTCTCATTTAAAGCTGACATAGCTCTTAAGTCCTTGAGGTCAC
>JAVTVY010027654.1:0-10137 GCA_036873755.1 Hanleya hanleyi
GATCCGGCACTGTTTCTACCGTCATCGCCCTATTCAAGATATCTACAATTTCCGACTGACCGACCTCACCCGTCTACGTAGCTACGTAGAAGCCATCTTCAAAGATCAAACTACGGCCTTCAAATTGAATCTGGTGTTTGGTTATGTGCTGCAGCATAAAGAGATAGTCCAAGTCCGATATTTTTACCCGAGCAGTAACATCCGGGTATTTGACCAACCGTTTACCATCATTAACCGAGTGTCGCTAGAGACGATGCTGGAGAAACTGGACACCGTGGATCCCTTGGAATGGGCTCAACAACAACGCCCCAACACCAAGTGGACGGTGGAGAGTGTGACCAATGTTACGTTTTTCGTTACCAAGCTGACCGACCACTCCCATCGGCTGAATGCGTCACTCATGCACTGATGAATACCATAACATGCCGTACATACTCTATATGTCTACATGTTGATCGTTGACAGTACGGAGGTGACCGAAGAGACACGGATGTTACCGAAGATGTCAAGGCTCGGCCCTCGACTTGGGGATAGTTGAACTGAGTGTGCTAAAAATAGATCACCAGCTAGCGTGCTATAAAAGGGAAGCGGCCTGGACGTTTCATCAGACACTCTGTCAACCACCAAGATGTTCATTTGCACAACTTGCCAGAAGCTGTTTACTCGTCTAGATAATTTACGACGCCACGAGGCCTCCACCCACAACGATGCTCGGTATACTTGTACAACCTGCGCACGGTCATTCAATCGGGAGGATCATTTACTGCGTCATGAGAGGGTACTACGGTTATGTAATGATTGTGGTCGACTCTTCAAACGACCCAGTCGGTTTAGACAGCACCAACGTTTGAAGCATGCCCCGTCTCTACGGTTTGGGCGACAACTTTCCACTAAAGAGGAGCCGCGGAAGGTCAGACCCAGTGAAGATGAACCCGGAGAGACGAACGCCACTGGTGATACGATGACGAAGAGCCTGCCTATACCCACGGTCCAGGAGGGCTTGGATATCCAGCCGGACCCCACCGTTACGGTTTCGAGTCATACGCCTGATAACATCGAACATTTTCTGGACGAGCCCCTAAATGTTCCTAGCGATCTCTTACAGGGCGCCCATCCAGTGAGTGACATCTATCGGCGCCATTGGACCATGATACGGCACTGTTTCTACCGTCATCGCCCTATTCAAGATATCTACAATTTTCGACTGACCGACCTCGCCCGTCTAGGCGGCTACGTGGAAGCCATCTTCAATGACCAAGCAACGTCCTTCAAATTAAATCTGGCGTTTGGTTATGTGCTGCAGCATAAGGAGACAGATCAAGTCCGATACTTTTACCCGAGCAGTAACATCCGGGTATTTGACCAACCGTTTACCATCATTAACCGGGCGTCGTTAGAGACGATGCTGCAGAACCTGGCCAACGTGGATCCCTTGGAATGGGCCCAACAACAACGCCCCAACACCAAGTGGAAAGTGGAGAGGGTAACCAATGTTACGTTCTTCGTGACCAAGCTGACCGACCAACCCATCGGGTGAATGTATTCACCCAGGCACTGATAGATTCTCAGAATGCGCAAACAACTATCTGAGGATATGTTGCCTCAACGGTATCCTGGCTTGACCAACGGTGATTAGAATAAACGGTTCAAAGCGAACATGGCCGAAGATGGAACTTTCTGAAATGAAGACTTCTGATTGGACAAGAATACATCTAACGGACAGGAACGAATATGACAGATACAAATGGTGGCCTCTGATTGGACAAGTCTTCTTGAATTGTAACACCAAGTGGATAGTGGAGATAATGACCAATGTTGCGTTCTTCGTGGTTAAACTGACCACCACCTCCATCGGATGAAAGTATTCACCCATGCACTGATAGATACTCAGAATGCGCAAACAACTATCTGAGGATATGTTGCCTCAACGGTATCCTGGCCTGCCCGATGATGATTAGAATAAACGGTTCAGATGGCACTTTCTGAAATGGAGACTTCTGATTGGACAAGAATACATCTAACGGACAGGAACGAATATGAAACATGCAAATGGTGGCCTCTGCTTGGATAAGAATCTTCTTGAATTGTAAATATACCCAACGCGGCTCCCCCAGCGTGGATGTGATGTAACATTGAGGAAAATAAAATATATGAAAAAAAACTTCTTGTTGTTGTTGTTCTCTCATGTGTCATCCTTGTTGTTGTTGTTGTTCTCTCTCTGGTCTATATCATGGCGTTATGTTAGAGTGTTAAGGTGTAACGACGGGCGTTGACGGGCATCACCGCATTTCGAAGAATTAGTGACGATTCCATGGAATATCAGAGCTTCTGAGCTATTTCACCAGGGCGTTGAAGCATTAAGAATGGTGTTGGTGGGCGTTGCTACAAGATGACACCTCACACGGTCCATTTGGACCGCGGATGGTCCATCTCCACACCAAATAACATCCTTCACTGCTAAAAAAGGCCCACTTTCGCTACAACTTGTACTAATGACGTCACCAATGACGTCACAGATGCTATAAATATCCCTGAAATCAGGGTCTATACTCCGGGAGCTACAACATGATACCCCACACGACGCATTCGCAACGCGGATGGTCCATCTCTACACCAAATACCTTCCTGCACTGCCCCAAAAGGCTCACTTTCGCTAATACTCCTACTGATGACGTCATCGATGACGTCACAGATGCTTCGGACATGACTCAATTCGGAATGTACACCCCGAGAGCTACAAAATGACACCTCACACGACGCATTCGGACTAAGGATGGTGCATCTCTACACCAAACTCACTCTCACGCACCCACAAAATGTCCACTTTCGCTACTACTCGTACCGATGACGTCATCAATGACGTCACAGATGACGCGGACACCCCTCAAATCGGAATGTACACCCCGAGAACTACAAGATGACACCTTCCAGGACGCATTCGAACCGTGAATAGCCCATCTCGACCCCAAATACCTTCATGTACTGCCAGAAAATGTCAACTTTCGCTACTACTCGTACCGATGACGTCACCGATGACGTCACAGATGACGCGAACATCCCGCAAATCGGAATGTACACCCCGAGAACTACAAGATGACACCTTCGAGGACGCATTCGAACCGTGAATAGCCCATCTCGATCCCAAAAACCTTCATGTACTGCCCGAAAATGTCCACTTTCGCTACTACTCGTACCGATGACGTCACCGATGACGTCACAGATGACGCGGACATCCCTCAAATCGGAATGTACACCCCGAGAACTACAAGATGACACCTTCCATCATCGACAACAAACTATAAATAATTAAATAGTAGATTGATAGGATTCCTTTCCGAACCACGTCCTCTATGTCGAGGTCCACTGTTCCGATATTGAAATCCACTCATTATACCAACTGGGTGATCAGCTTCATCGACAATATTGCAAAGTCACAGACAGCCGAAATGGCATTAAATATTTACATATGTGACGGGTAGGAATTGTACTATTAAATGTCATTCATTTTAGTCATATTCATTGTTAGGAGTAATTATAATAGATTTGTCTATGCAGGGCATTTGGCCGTAGGCCGGTAAGTGGAGTCGACCCCTTAAGCGAACAGCTGTTGCGTTGCCATGAGCAACGACACGTACACATTTGTCGGCTGCAGAACGCGTGGTTTGAGGCATAACGTGTTCACAAATTTTGTGCAGGTTTCATCAGAAAAACGGAGGTATGTTGTCTTAGTATTCGTAATCGCTAACAATAAGAGGCTGAATAAAATGAAACACCGTAAATGATTCAAGTTTATTGAAATTATGGAATAAAACATGAAGGTTTCCGTAGACAGAAAGTACGCGCATTACATCACCGTGATCATATTTAATGTCAGTTCTGACAGGCATATCCCATATCTAATTTCAGACAGTAAATTAAAGTTTAAACAAAAATTCAGAATAATCACTCGGACTTCATGTTGTTGACGGCTCTATATTTTGATTTAAGTTTAAGGTGTGTATACTTTGAATTTCAACACAGACTCACTGTTCCAATATGCATGTTTCACATCGACAATATTGCAAAGTCACAGACAGCCGAAATGGCATTAAATATTTACATATGTGACGGGTAGGAATTGTACTATTAAATGTCATTCATTTTAGTCATATTCATTGTTAGGAGTAATTATAATAGATTTGTCTATGCAGGGCATTTGGCCGTAGGCCGGTAAGTGGAGTCGACCCCTTAAGCGAACAGCTGTTGCGTTGCCATGAGCAACGACACGTTCACATTTGTCGGCTGCAGAACGCGTGGTTTGAGGCATAACGTGTTCACAAATTTTGTGCAGGTTTCACCAGAAAAACGGAGGTATGTTGTCTTAGTATTCGTACAAATTTGCTGCAAGGATATTCCTCATACATGTACAATATAAATGATCGCGTTTTTGGTGTGAATCTGATGGGAAATTTGGTGTTATTTCCAGTGTCTGGTGCGTTGATGACATGGCCGGAGTCTGTTGTTCAGTCCGCCATTCGTTGCCAGTTCCATACTGGGCGTGTCGCGGTGTATGTGCCACGGATGACTGTCGTAACCGAGCCCATTCCAATGGATCCAACGTAGTCAATTGGTCGATGAGTGGCTCCAGAGAAATCGCATCCGTGATGGTGAATGGCTGGTCAAACACATACGAATTATTACTGGGATAGAAATACCGCAGCTGGTCCGTCTTTTTGTGCCGTAAGATATACCCAAATGTCACATTCAATTTGAAGGCAGTGACCTGATCTGTAAAAATGTTCTCGGCGTAAGTAGGAAGATACGTGAGGTCCTCCAACCGAAAATTATACAAGTCCAATAGACGACGGTCACGGTGGAAACAATGGCGTATGGTAGCCCAGTGACGTTGATAAATGTCCCTGACACGCTCATCTTCAGGCAAGACTTCAACCGGAGGTACTGCTGGATCAAAGGGAAAATCTTCTCCACGTCTCATGCTTTTCGTCTCATACAAGCGGATAGGCAGGGAGGCAGGCAGGCAGGTCAGGTCAGGTAAGTCAGATTGCAATGAATACACCCCTTTCCCTAAAAATCGACTCCTCTTATACGTTTTTTCACGTGGATTCAAAATGGTGGATACTCACCTCCCACGCTAATCCCTCTACTTGCGCATGCGCAGAACTTGGTGTG
Organism: Hanleya hanleyi; assembly: GCA_036873755.1. Lineage (NCBI taxonomy): Eukaryota > Metazoa > Mollusca > Polyplacophora > Lepidopleurida > Hanleyidae > Hanleya > Hanleya hanleyi. Next base: position 5,170 of record JAVTVY010027654.1, read on the forward strand.
ACGTCATAAGTGTGGATGTGCGCATGCGTGAGTGATATGTGAGTGGGGTGGGTTCAAAATGGCGGCACCGTATTTTACACAGACCACTTAAAGTCCGCCATTTTGAACCCACCCCACTCACTCCGGTGCACTGATTGACATGTGGGTGAGTGGGGTGGGTTCAAAATGGCGGCTTGTGGTGTTGTGTGTGTAAAATAAGGTGCCGCCATTTTGAACCCACCCCACTCACCAGTACTTGTGATATGTGAGTGGGGTGGGTTCAAAATGGCGGCCCCATATTTTCTATAGACAACTTAAAGTCCGCCATTTTGAACCCACCCCACTCACCCAGTGCACTGATTGACCCGGGTGAGTGGGGTGGGTTCAAAATGGCGGCACCTTATTTTACACACACAACACCACAAGCCGCCATTTTGAACCCACCCCACTCACCGGTGCACTGATTGACCTGGGTGAGTGGGGTGGGTTCAAAATGGCGGCTTGTGGTGTTGTGTGTGTAAAATAAGGTTTTCAACCTTCTGACGAGAAAAGTTGATTGGGCGTTTCATGTCATGCCCTTTTTAATTTCAGTCTCTTTAGGTCACCTCTAATAATATCCTAAGTAAACTTTAATTACGAGAAATCGAGTCACATATTTTGCAGTGTGAACATGTTCATTTCATGTTGTTGTGAGCATCAAGCATCCTTTTTGAATATTTTTTGTAAGTTACTTTCTCCACTATGGTCATCCCATTGTTCAACCTTCAAACCAAGAGAAAATCCCCCAATGGCCGTCAGATGCCCTTTAAGACTCTCTCGGTCCGCTGTGGGTCTCCGTCCCGTTCCGCTCTGGGTCTCCGTCCCGGTTCGATGTGGGTCTCCGTCCTGGTACGCTGTGGGTCTTAGTCCCGTTCCGTTGTGGGTCTCCGTCCCGGTCCGCTATGGTCTCCGTCCCGGTCCCCTGTGGGCCTCCGTCCCGGTCCGCTGTGGATCTCCGTCCCGGTCCGCTGTGATTCTCCGATCCGGTCCGCTGTGGGTCTCCGCCCCGGTCCGCTGGCGTTCTTCGTCCTGGCCCGCTATGGTCTCCGTCCCGGTCCGCTGTGGTTATCGTACAGGATTCCAGGGTTTAAAGTGACAGATTTGACACCAATGATGTGATGAAACGTGTTAATTTTCAATTCGATGAGACGAAACATAGTAATCATCTTTGCCACCGCAATTATACGTCGTCAGACCACATCGTTCACTGTAATATTAGGTGCTAAAATAAACCGGCAACGTGAAATTGCTCCTCCTTTTGATTGAGTAGAAATGTGGAAAAAATATAACCTGCCTAAAGGACAACTATTACATATTTACTTTTTGTATACAGAAAAACAAGAAGCAGACGGAATACCAATTCTAAAGGCAATCCATAAAGGAGAAGTAAAAAGCTTTTAGCGTCATTGTGACTTTAACGTAATAGATCATTGACATTTCAGTTCATGGCAATCGATATCTTAACTCATACTTCCCCGAATTTCTGCATTATTAGTGAAATATTAGATATTATAGTATCGTCTGGCTTTTTACTGAATGAAAATCATGGTTTTGAAAGGTTAATCATTCAAAAACTAATGTTAATATGATAAAAAGCAAAACAGCCTTTTGGATATCACCCCACATCTAAAATTTATCTTTAATCGAGGCAGTTGATTGTCGCTCGGTGTCTCGAAGTTAAGTTAAACATATCGCCTACACAACTTTTGAGACTGGGCGATGTCTTACTTTCAACGAATGACGTCATCCTATTGAAGATGGTCAGATGTTTTTGTTCCCTCACATCCAGCTATCGCATATTGTGTCTAATAAGAACACAAGAACCATCCACGCCTATCACGAATAGCTGTAATACGCCAAAACAAAAACAAACAGGAAAAAGCATTAAGTAAACGGGTATTGGTCATGACTGAGTTATCATAGATGATAGGAGAGGCTATAGGCATCGATCGTTGATCACAAATATTCAATTATGGAAACAGAGATTTTAGGTGTGCGTCTGTATCTTGAATGTCGAATCTGACGCTTGCGTAGAAATCTATGGCCAGGTAAACAGAAATGCAACTGACAATAGAACTCTCATGGAAATATTTCTGGGTGAAAGTTTTTGCTTTTGTCAAGTTATGTATTTGTAGTTCACAATGGTGATGAAAAGAGTGGGAAGTCTTTTACGGTTTTTCAACATAAATAATTAGATCAGTGCTACTACAAGAACTCACTATACACTGTCATATAGAACATGAGACGATACATGATACAGACGTGAACGACCATGATCTGCATGGATGAACATCTCTTTTGTCTTTGGATATGATCACATTTGTCCTGGTCAAGATGTGTGTTCGATCATACAGGCCATGGTCGATCACGTTCGAACATGCATACCATGGTTGGTCACGTTCTAACATGCATACCATGGTCGGTCACGTTCTAACATGCATACCATGGTCGGTCACGTTCTAACATGCATACCATGGTCGGTCACGTTCTAACATGCATACCATGGTCGGTCACGCTCTAACATGCATACCATGGTCGGTCACGTTCTAACATGCATACCATGGTCGGTCACGTTCTAACATGCATACCATGGGCGGTCACGTTCTAACATGCATACCATGGTCGGTCATGTTCTAACATGCATACCATGGTCGGTCACGTTCTAACATGCATACCATGGTCGGTCACGCTCTAACATGCATACCATGGTCGGTCACGTTCTAACATGCAGACCATGATCGGTCACGTTCTAACATGCATACCATGGTCGGTCACGTCTGTACCTTGAAATACCTGGTCAGAGCGGCAGTATCCTAATGACAGTGTAAATCATCCATGACCGAGTACAGAACAGGGATTGATGGGTGAATTAATCTATTGATTAGATGACTAAACATATCGGGTGTAAGAATAATTGCAGCGCTTTATGACAAAGGCACCCATTTACTGTCACTCGACGCAATTGGGCTGAATGGAGTTTTGAAGGTAAATGGCGTATTCGAGCTCGGACGAGATCATGAATGCCATCCGTGTAAATTATCCTGGTATTTACATATGACCATAACAACATGAATATGAATTCAATGCCCTGATATTGCTATGTTCAACAAATTTTTCTACATTGCATAAGCGTTAGAGCAGTCACGTGCGCGCCCGATGCTTCAACAGTTGGAAATATCCCCGATTCCGGATAGTTTGTTGCTTAGGAGAAAGTGATAAGTTGTATCTTAGGTATGCCTCATTCGTGGGCGTGAAAATCATGGCTCAACTTTGGTCAGAAAATTTGACAAAATTTGGTGGACCAATGATCCCGTTCCACATAGTAGACGAGACAGCGGATTTTATTGAAATGGCTCTTACAGATTTCTTTAGAAGTTGGAACGAATATGACAATTTTTTCTACTAATTTAGAAGGGCGGTAGCAAGGTTTCAGATTTTACTACATAAATGTCATGTTCCCTCGAGTACAGGTAGACTCATTCTCTTTGACAAGAAATATAAACATAAAAGGTTTGCCTCAAAGATTATTCGACTATTGGTGGCCGAAGAGGGAACACATTGTTGTTGTTTTGTTGTTTTTTTTCAGTTGAACTGAATAACTCCAGAGTGCACCCTCATGTACCAACATAAAGTCGCAAATGGGCTTGAAGTACCTAAACCCTCTCTAATTATGTCTATAGTAAGTCCTGGTACACTCGACAAAGTTTTCTTTGACATTCGAAATACAGTATAATTTTATCTGCCCCACACCCCCAAGTGATTACCTATCAGTCAGAAACAATTGTTCTGTGTATACATCGTCATAGAAAATAAACCAGGATGTCTAAGAACGGAGATGAGCAAACGCATGGCAAGTCATTCTCTTCTCTGCTCTACTTTGTACATTGTAGAGTGATAGAGCCGAATCGATACTGCCAGACGGACTACAACCTCATGAGAGCCTTTGGAATGTCAATTCTTCAGATTACAACACGAAAGAAGCAGACCAAATACAAGGGGTTATTAGAATTTCTAGCAGATGATATACCAAGCATTTCATTGTAATACGCCATATGAAGAGTAGTTCCCGGATGTGAACTGCAGCGATATGATTCTATACTCGAGTATAAGCGGATATGATCGAGTGCTGCCAGCAACTAAAACTGGTTACTCGTACACACGATCTAAGAAACTGTGGCCAGTCGTTCACACGGATTAAAACCGACCTAATTGTGTAATAGTTGTGAGAAAGTCCAGCTTAGTTTTCCTTACATATGATTCTTCACTTACAGCTCCCGGGCTAGCGTATCTAATTTCGCTTAAGCCGGTGCTAGGGGCCGTGTGCATACTGCATACTCTCCACATGAACCTCTGCAATAAAAGCGCGTCTGAGACACTAAGGCTACGTCCGAGAATCCACCGTATTCTCGGGCCTGAATGTGGGGTGCCGAGGGAAGCGTTTCCTGTCGAGTCATATGGTTGCTTTTTACTCGCCAGAGTCGTAAGTTTTTCCCAACTCTTGCCTCTCGCTCCAGTGATATCATCCGCACAATTATTGCAGAAATATTTCACAAATATTGCGATCCTTGCCCCCGTTTACCAAACCCCCTATATGTATAAACTATATAAGCCAGTTACTTCAACGACGGAAGGGGTTGTTAGAAATACCAAAAAATGTTCCCGAGTTGCATTACAAAAAGCTGAATAATATAGGTTTGCATCTCGCGCCACACGTCAAACATTCACATCGTCGCCCGAGCCATCACTAATTGTTCCACGAGAACGCCTGACCACAGATTTGGCCCATGATAAATCGCGTGTCTCTGTTTTTGCTCACCGCTTGATACAATTACAATTTCCTCAAATTGCTCAAAACATACTTGTTCCTTGTAGTACAGCCTCTGAAGTACGATGTCAAAAACTGCACAGCAGTTTCGTTACCTTTCGCATGCAAACATCCCCTGAATAAGA